>JAVFBX010154973.1:0-10421 GCA_034783855.1 Mopalia kennerleyi
ACAGGTCAGACGTCAGACAGGCCCAGGAGTGGAAGACCACGAGTAACCACGCCCCGTTGTTTCTGTGATCAGTGCTCCAACGAAATGTTCATTTTTCGACCCCACCCATCTTTAAAGGCTTGTCATATTAGTTGTACAGATTTTATTGAAATCAAATTTTTGTACAGATGTTGTGAAGGATTTATCAAAAGCATAACAACAATCCTAAACTTCTGCATTTTGTTTAGTTTATCAGTCAATAAATTGACTATTAATATCTGAGCATTCCAATCAAGTGAATAAATGCTTCTTTATTTGCCTTTATATTGAGAATTAAACCCTTGATACGTCTGTAAACTGACTATAAATAGATGAGCATGCATATAATTCCATATAGAGGCTATGTCAATGAATTCCGTTTACCAGTCTGGGACCGGATGCTCTAGGCAATATTAAATTTTAACCATTTGATGTACTCGCGTCATATCTCGGAATCAGTAGCAACAGAAGTCTATCAAACAGAAGTATGAATCCATGCAGCCAGCCTCAACGGCATTGTGACTTTCAGTGGACTTTCATAGTGCCATAGGACTCTTTGTGCAAGAAATGGGGGAAATGTCCGAGTCCACTGACGCCTTATGGGTACAATGTAACATTTGAAAACCGGTCGAAATAGCTTTAGCATGATTTGTCCATCATTCCACATCCAATTCATGTCCTACGAGGTTTCTCTATGTCTCGCTAGGGGGCGCCGGCTTTTTCAAAAATTAGCGTTGGTCTGGTAAGAATGCTGTTGAGACAGGGTAATGGTAGCTATGGGTAATACACAGCCTCCCTGCTTTTGGCTTTGGTCATCCCCTATCCCGTGCTGCACGCAAAAACTTAAAATTAATAAAAGCTGTTTGGCTATTTATTCAACATTCTTAATGTTACTCATCAGCCCCAAAAATGTTCGGCTACAGTTTTACTATGCCGAACAAGCCAAAAAAGCTTTAATCCTGACTTATAGTTTGCGTTTGATGGATAAACTTTGAAAACACAACAACAGCGGCACTGTCAATGACGTCACGTCGTTTTAATTTTTCGTACTTAGATTTTACCCCGGATAGAAAATGCGTCATATGCCTTCGTATAAATAATTTCGCATAAAGTTTGAAATTAATATTATCTCGGTCTATGATACAACCGATCAAGCGAATTAGAAACAAAATGCGAAACTATAACTTTGTGGAATCGCATGACTAAAAAGTCACGTGATCCAAAGATTTCCCGGATAATATTTTAGCCTCTACATTACGTCATCGGTTTTTCTCGTAAGAACGATGTCAGAGGGCATGCCGAAAAACGGTTGGTGTTTCATGCCAACTTAACTGCTAATTACAGTTGAACATTTTAGAGTTTTGATTTATTGGGATTATTTTATGATATTAAGAATACAGGTCAAGAATTGTGGGGCAATTTTAACGAAAGAACATGGCAATAGGCATTGATATACGAGAAAGTAACATTTGCGTGCAGCAGCTAAATGGACGTCGTGCTACGCTAGACGTTAGGCTAGCGTAGTCAATACTGAGCTAAGTCATGCGGTGATCAATCCGCATACATAAGATGTAAGCTCTGCGAACCGTTCCGTGCAAGTAAGATCATTAAAATAAATATTTGCCGTTTGACATACATGTGCCATTAATCCCGTACCTGACAGGCTTCCCTTGGCACGTTGCACTCAATAACCCCCACAGTACCCCACACCACCCCCGTCACATCTCGTCATCTGTCCCGAGAGTCCGCCGCGCGAATAGCATCGCGGGAAGACCCATACCACACCAGTAGTGCGGTGCAGCCCACCCGCTTCGCACTTCATCATAAGTAAGAACCATTCCTTATTATGTAATAGCTTAACTTAAGTTACAACTTTAAGTTGTAACTTACCATTTTTTCTCTCTTACATTTCCGTAGCATATCCGGTGGAACTGGTTACATTATGAACATGATTTTTATGGTACTCAGTCCTTAATGGGTACAAAATGGAATTTAATCATTATTTAAAACCACTTTTCTCGTATGTTCAACTTATCGATATCCAAATGAGTGTGAAGTTTCCTTTTTGACAGAGTTTATTTTGAGGTACTTATATATGGGGGCATCAAAATCTGTTAAGAGATGATGGCCCTTATGGGTCTTAATCCATCCCTGGTTGTGCTAATCCTGAACCTTCATATTGTTAACACAGGAGGATCATCTTTAAAGGATGGAGACATTATGCAAAAAACAACAGCTATAAATAGAAGGTGTAGGCCTACACCTACTTCACTCCTACTTTACATAACGTTGCGGGAGAATTCACAACTATTACACCCGTATACCAAAAGTTACTGAGAATACGCTGTACGTGATAAAGGTTCCGACCAATTGCTTCGTCCTGAGAAAGCTGGTATTATCGAACAGATGCATTCTTCACCATCCATTTCACCGATCGTCGGTGCATTTAAGTAAACCGGCGTTATATGTGCTGGTGTTGATCTACGAAATATTAACGAGTGTATTGTTGTAGTCAAGTAGGCTACCCACTGCCCGTCATCGATAAGATATTTTCCGAAATGCGTGGAGCGAGAAATGTTTCTCGTCTCCACTGGTCACTGACTAACCATCGGCTAGGGGTAGAACCTGAATCACGTGATATAACTGCTTTTATCACACATGATGGAGTTTTTACAAACTAATCTGGTCCATTCTTAAGGCCAGTCCGAATGTTTAGCTCATGCTCCAAACTTTCGAGGTGCATTCGTAGTGGAGAAATATCGAACAGCATTCAAAGTGTATTCTAACTGCATTCTGAATCATGCTAAAGTCTTGCGGCATTCTTCCAGCATTTGAAACAGTTTGATTGCATTCAAAGGAGAACATAAAGGTCCTCTGCAAACATTCGTACAAAAACATGGCTTTTGAGTTGGTATTTAGGAGCCGCAAGTGTAACATCACGTCATGCTGCCAATTTGATTTTCCCTCCCTAATGTGGAACGATTTTTTAAATGTTTTCTTCCCGGCTGGTTCTGTCTAATTGCTGAATGTGACTAGGTCTTTGAAGTTTTCTAGGTCTGGTAGGTTACTACCAACGTTCCATTCCTTCATTTCCAACCGTAGTAGAGCCTATGTGAGCGAAATAAAGTCACTTGTGTATGGTCTGACGAGACAAGGATAGGTTTCGATACCGTTAAAGAATTGTATGTAGAGTGCAGCGGCTAAGTTGGCTTCAACTGTTTGATTCTGATATAGAAACTGTAGTTACAACTGCTTCGGATCCGGGTTAGGAGCCGTAATCACTAAAATTTAAAATTGATGTATTTTTGCCTCTCGTACTTATTCCACGCGTGAACGGTTTATTAAATTGGAGAGTGTGAAGCATGCGCTTGCTTATGGGCGTGTAAGACCTACGGAACATCACATTTGCCAATGAAAACCAATGATAATTGCCCGTTGGTCTGCCCATTTGATGAATTACAACTATGATGTGCAGTACATTACAAGTATTGAGAATCGTGTTGTTTTTATATCACCACACGGGCGAAAACTTTGATGGTGAAACTATATGTAGTATTTCCTGGATACAGCCTAAGTTACTGAGTCGAAATTGCAATACGCAACACTCTTCGGTGAATGTTTGAAATAAGATGTAACTGATGTCCAAAATCGTTGGCCTGACACGTGATTATTTAAATCAGATCTGCTGCCGTATTTTCGCGTACCTGAGGAGATGTCTGTTATTGACGACATAATTTTCCGAAATTACCGTAAAGTCCTACCGGAATCTGTACTACAAAGCCTTTTCAGTGTGGCGCATGAATCAGATCAAGGCCTAATCCGCACCAAACAGCTCATGTGTGAACTGGTTGCCAGGTCTGTATGACCATGCAGAAACACTTGTTTTCATATGCCTCGCTTCAATCGATTCCAGCCGTTTCGGGAAAATTTTGACTTGATATCGTTGCTCCAATAGAATCGGCTTCAACAGTAAAGTTGCCTGAAGTGTCATTTACATCTTCAGTTCCAACTGTCAATGTTATTGAGTTTGTTAAGGACTGTTTTAGCCGAGAAGGATATCCGGCCCAGTGGAATTGCCACAGACCATAGTTCACAACTGATTTCTGGTGAATTTGAATACTTGATCCGCAGACGAGATATTACGCGCTTTAATACATTCATTAATCTACTACCCTCACGCAAACATTTCAGCAAAACTCTTCGTACAATCAGTCAGGCAGTTTTACATGAACAACCAAATCCTAAACACTCCGTATAAGAGTTTGCATGTGTTTATCGATGTACTCCACATTCTACAACTATAGTTGCTGTCCGTCTGAACAGTTGTATTGAAGACGCATGCGAACCGGTTTCGATATCTGTGGTCGTAACTAAAAGTACCGCTGAATCAAACGATTCCGTATGATGTTGGCTTGAGAACATTCAAATCAAAACAAGAACAAGAACTACGTAGCAGTTGGAAGTTTGTCATGTTATATGTATACATTGTACTCCTTATGATAACTTTAGGCGTTGAACCCATTGTTTGTCTGCTTCTTTATCTAAACATTTTGCAACTTGTAAATAAATGTTTGAAAGCTTCATATCATTTGATATGTAATTTATAAATGTAAAAGAATGTTATATTACGAACTATCAATACTCATTAATAGACATTATTAATATTTCGCTTCGTTTTATTCGTTTCACGATTTAAGACAGTTACTTTCAAGTTGTTTTTTTTTGTGAAAGGGGAAGTGCGACGTTTTTATAGCTATATTCAGTAACTTAACGACAAAGGGGAGTTACTCCAGTCATAAGATTATATCAATATTCTATATTTCATGTAGTTCAGTATTGGTCAGGTTTCCTCTAGTTCAGTATCAGCTAAGTGGGTTCTTGTAGTTCAGTGTCAGCTCTATCTTGCAGTTCGTATGCGGTTCGGTTTCCTGAGTTCAGTAGATTGGCCAGTTTTCCTATAGTTCAGTACAGACCAGGCTTCCTGCCGTGAGTTCAGTGTCTGCCACGACAGGTTTCCTGCCGTGAGTTTAGTATCGGCCAAGTTTCTTGTAGTTCAGTATCGGCCAGGTTTTACAGTAGCTCAGTATCGGTCAGATTTCCTGTAGATCAGTATCAGTCAGGTTTCCTGCAGTTCATTAATAAATCTGGCAGAAACAACTTTTAAAAGAAAAGCTAAACCCCTTGTTGCCACGGAGAAAAAAAACACGCCCTAAAAAGATCAGCACTAGCTGCCATCGTATATTTGATTATCGTGTCTGTGTCGTCACTGACGAAAAAATTAATTCGCGTGTGACAAAACAAGGTCAACCGATTTGTCATAAGGCAGTCAGCGTGCACTCAGATAACGTGTTTAAAACTATGTTAAATGACGTACGTGTATAGCCAGAAGTCTGTCCTATTCAGCAAGATCTATTTTAAGATCACATGGTAGTGAGTAAGTCGTTTGATGTAAGGCACTTAAACCCTATTGTAGAATTGTAGAATGCACTATGCGGGTGTAATGTTGTTCCTCTCAAAACATATCAGACACATAATTGGCCACATTGGCCGAATTCAGGTCAAAGGAACACGATGTTTTTTTTCTCACCCGAGACAAAATCTATTGACTCTATATACACTTCAATGAGGTACGTATTCGCATCTGACCTAATGATTGCGATAAGAAAGCAAAAGGTTCAGATATATACAGACTACTGTGACTGACTTAGCCAACATGATCCTATATTGCGGTACACAATACAGGAGACTCGCCCACGGCTTCATAAATAGGACAAGACCTAGCTTTTTAGGTTCCTGTGCATTCTAAAGTTTAACATATCGGGTAAACTATTTAAAGAAATTATGTGAGGTGTTTGTAGGCTCCCCGTTAAATCTCGGTCAGTCAGAATGAGAACAGTTCTGATTCAGCTTAACACATGACTGCGTCTGTCGACTGGTGAATGAAAACCAACGGGAGTTCATAACTCTGATTTGGTTGAGCTTAAGCCAATAGCCTAAATATAAGTGTTTCGCAATACAGCTACGGTATGTCAATTAAAATTGATGTCACGTGAATAGCTCGTGTACGCATACCTTGCGTGACACAAGCAGATTGGTCTACTCATACACTGTACGTGGATGCGAACGCCGCTACGAAAAAACAAACCCTCATGTCGAAATAAACTTAATTTTTAATTTTTGAGAAAAAATCTCGAAACAGAAAGATACAATTGATGTAAAAAAAATGTTAACAGTGGTTTAGGCAATATTTGACCTATATGTTTATCGGTCGACACTTATTAAATCGACAAAATCGTCAACATTTTTTTAATACAGAAATGGGATATGTAGGGATCGGGGATTGTTAATTGGCAGTTAATGCACGATACCTTAAGTTGCGATCATTTCAAGGCGGTAGTCTATGTTTGACGGAGATACGTTGATAATTTCATTGATTTAGATATATATTTGGAACGTTGTAATGATAAGAAACTGTATAAATAGAACATTTTCGAGGAAAGTAAAGATGTTTGAAATGATAAGATATTCCTCAAAGGTTATTCACTTGAGACAAAATAACCGTTGTGGTCAATAATACAAACAAAAATTTCACACTTAACCTTTCTTCATAAATATTCTAAAGACATTTCTTTATAGACAAAGCCGAAAGAGTCTAAGACCAAAGTTATTTGCTACATAAAGCGCAGATAAATTTAAAGCTATACACACTCATCGACTTACTGGTGGTTAAGAAAGGTAGTGAGGTAGTTTATTACTAAATTGTTCTGTACCTCATGTTTTACAGCTTTTGTTCCACTTTGCTAACAAAGTATATATTCTGTGTGACAAAATTGCAATGGGTTTAAAGTATCGAAAATGTTAACAGTGATCAGTGCATTGGACTTAAACAATTGGTCACAATCTGAATCCTTGTCTAACTCCCGATCTCATAAGGTATACTTCAGTTCAAAACCGATGGCCACGAACTGGCTCTGTCTATGTCCAGATTTCATAAAGTATGGTTCAGTACACGAGAAAAACAATCCCTCACAAACTTTATCTGTCTAACACGACATTTCATAAAGTATGGTTCGGTTCGGAAGGAAACAAATGGTCACGAACTGTAGGCCTATCTGTCTAACACGACATTTGATAAGGTATAATTCGGTTCACAAGGGAACAAATGGTCAAAAACTAGACGTTTGTCTAACACCAGAATTCCTACGTAATGTTTCGAAACACTTGAACATAAATTGTTCTCATCTGATTTCATAAGGAATTATTCGGTTAACGAGGAAAGCAAATGGTCATGAACTAGATCTGTGTCTAACCCCAAAATTCAAAAGGTATGTACGTGGTACACTAGGGAATCAAATGGTCTAATTCATAAGGTACAGGTTGGTTCAAGGGTAAATCAAAAGGTAACGAACTGGATCTGTCTTCCAACTCCAGATTTCATAAAGTATGGTTCGGCACACGATGAAACAAATGCTGGCAAACTGTATATTTATCTAACAAACATATTTCATAAGGTATAGTTGGATGCACGAGTAAAACAAATGGTCGCAAACTGATCTTTATCTAACAAAAAATTTCAAATAGTCGCAAAGCAAATAGTCGCAAACAGGATATTTGCGTAGCTCACTCCTGATTTCATAAGGTGTAATTCGTTAAACTAGAAACCCCAATGGTCACGGACTGGATGTTTACGTAACTCCAGATTTCATAAGGTATGGTTCAGTACCGACACGACGATAACAAATGGTCGCGGGCAGGACCCTTGTCAAGCTACAGATTGCACAATGTATGGTTCAGTTCATGAGAAAAACTTCCGATTTTACAAGATATGGTGTGAAAACCAGGTAAAACTGAAATGGTCACGGACTGCATCTGTCTAACTCCAGATTTGATAAAGTATGGTTGGGAACACGAGGGAAAACAAATGATCACGAACTGTAGCTTTGCCTAACTTAAGATTTTGCAAGATATGGTTTGGTAAACGAGGGATAAAAATGGTCAAGGACTGCATCTGTCCATTTCCAGATCTCGTAAGGTTTGGTTCGGTACACGAGGAAAAAAAAAAGTCACCAACAGCATCTGTCTATAACTGACATTTTATCAGGTATTGTTCGGTACATGAGGAAATCAAATGGTCACGGACTGTATTTTTTTCTAACTTAAGATTTTACAAGGTATGATTCGGTAAACGAGGAACAAATGATCACGGGATGGATCTGTCGTCTGATAAACGAGGAAAACAAATGATCGCGCAGTGAATCTGTCGTTAACTCCAGATCTCATGAGGTATGAGTCGGCACACGAGGAAAACCCAAATGCTCACGAACTGGATCCTTGTCTAACTCCAGATTCCACAAAGTATGGTACATTGGGAAAACTGGTACATTGGGAAAACAATTGGTCAACTCAATATTTGCTTAACTCCGCCTTTCATGAGGTATCGTTCCCTACACCTTCTCGGTTTCCTTCAGTACACACGCCAATAATTTTAGCCAATGCCGAAGGAGTAAGATTATCCTTGTCTCCAATAAACGTGTCATTTAATCAATCAATACAGAGTGAGGTAGAAAATCGTTGACATCGTTTATTATTACCAAATCTGAGCCAGGCAGAATCGTGTCATTTTTCTAACCGTTACTGAGTGAGTTAGAATCGCCTTGTGATCAGTACAATTGTCGTTTATTCTGACCATTCACTGAGTGCAACAGGAATAACCTTGTTATATCAGTATACATGTATGTTGTTCTAACCATTACCAAGTGTGGCTGACTAGTCTTGTCGTCAATACTACATGTCGTTTATTCTAACCATCCTGAATGAGACAGAATAACCCTGTCATCAGTATAATTGTAGTTTATTCTTATAGATAACGACTAGAAGATCCTTGTCATCAGTACAGTATCATAAATTCTGACTATGTCTATATGATGTTTTTTCTATCCATTAATGAGTGAACCAGAATAGACGTGACATCAGTAAACATGTTGTTTATTCTATACATTAATAAGCGAACCAGAATAGACGTGACATCAGTAAACATGTTGTTTATTCTATACATTAATAAGCGAACCATAATAGACGTGACATCAGTATACATGTTGTTTATTCTATACATTAATGAGTGAACCAGAATAGACGTGGCATCAGTATACATGTTGTTTATTCTATACATTAATGAGTGAACCAGAATAGACGTGACATCAGTATACATGTTGTTTATTCTATACATTAATGAGCGAACCAGAATAGACGTGACATCAGTATACATGTTGTTCATTCTATACATTAATGAGTGAACCAGAATAGACGTGACATCAGTATACATGTTGTTCATTCTATACATTAATGAGCGAACCAGAATAGACGTGACATCAATATACATGTTGTTCATTCCATACATTAATGAGTGAACCAGAATAGACGTGACATCAGTATACATGTTGTTCATTCTATACATTAATGAGAGAACCAGAATAGACGTGGCATCAGTATACATGTTGTTAATTCTAACCATTTCTGAGTGAGACAGAATAGGCGTGAGATCAGTATACTTGTAATCAATTTTAACCATTACTGAGTGAAGCGGAATAGCCTTGTTATCAGTACAAGTATAATTTATTCTAGCCATTACTGAGTGAACCGGAATAGCCTTGTTATCAGTACAAGTGTCATTTATTCTAGCCATTACTGAGGGAAGTCGAATAGCCTTGTTATCAGTCACGGTATGCCTATACAAGTGGCATTTATTCTAAACATAACTGAGTGAGACAGAACAAACGTGACATCAGTACACGTGTCATTTATTCTTACCATAACTGAGTGAGACAGAACAGACGTGACACCAGTACACGTGTATTTTATTCTAACCGTTACTGAGTGAGACAGAACAGACGTGACATCAGTACACGTGTTGTGTGTTCTATAACCATTACTGAGTGTCACAGAATAGACTGACATGACATCAGTAGGCCAGCACTTATCGTGTATTCTTACCATTATTAAAGCGATACTCCGGCCTGCAATAAAATTCATATAGGTAAAACGGGCATCATTTCTTGGGTTCAATTTTGCTATTTCATTTTCTAATCGAGTTATATCTATTTTATAATTGGTTCTTAAACAATGGGTAATGCACAAACTACAGTCAAATTCATCCACTCGGTCATGTCTAGGTACTTTTATCATTAAACAGAAGAGCTCCACATATATTGACGAAACAAATACTTTTTTTAAAAATAGGTGCCTACGTCACGAGACCTGTAGAGTCGACTGTTAAAACCTTTGACAGTTCACACCAATGACAAACCCATTGGTTCCCAAACAAGAGTGTTAGTCGAGTGACGTCATGGACAGGGTTGGTCACGCCCAAAATGTCAGCTGCCAGTGGTCGTAGAACGATATATATC
>JAVFBX010155083.1:0-15226 GCA_034783855.1 Mopalia kennerleyi
ATTCTCAAATTTTGAATGCAAACACAACATTTCTTGCATAAACACAATTCAGACCGTTATCAACGTATCCGGTGAAGGGCTGATTGGCTAATTATATCAATGGCCTAGTTAGAGAGGAATTCCCCTTTAAAACTAGGCTGACTTACGTCACTCGGCTTTTTCCGCCGCAGCACATGTAACCTGTTTGAGAAAGGTTGACGTTTGTGTCCAAAGAACACTAGGCAGTCAACGGGCAATGGATGTGTCAGATGCGGTGACGTAAGTCCGCCTAGCTTTCAAGGGGAATTCCTCTCTAACTAGGCCATCGATGGTACCAAGCCCCAGAGGGTTGTCAAACAATTAGCTGGCAAGCCCAACATTTACAGTTTTCCAGAGAGAACCCTGATTTATATACAATGTTCCTGATGAATTTGAGATAGGAACCTAGAGGAAATTTATAGAAATTCCCCTGCCCATATTCTTATTTTCTTTTCAAATTCATTTTACAAATATAGTTTTTTCATGACAAATATAGGCCTGTTTTTTTGTATATAAAAAATGTGTTGCAGAATATTATCCATACAATCAAATCCATCTTCTATGCATTCTTAAACAAATGAAGTAAACCATCATCTACATGTACAATGCAAAGATATGTAAAGTGACATACTTGTAAATATTGCCTAGGGAACAATCTAAGGCCTCAAGACGACTGAATAGAGCTCTCTTATTGGTCCAAACAAGTAATTCCTGAGCTAATTCTGGTATCACCAAAAATGTCCTCCAGCCTCTTTCCTTCTTAGACTTTAGAATGTCACCAAATATGTGATCTCCAATATACAGAACATCCCGTCCTTTAGCACCCATCATACTGGACAAGACATCACACGACCCTGTGCAAGTAAAATAGTCTGTTAGCTTTACACAAAATAATCTACTACAATATATTCTAATAATAGGATTAAAAATCGTTTATTTCAATTTGCTTCAAAATATAAATGCTGGAGTTCCACAAGGATCACTCCTGTTTCTGATTCATATCAGTGATCAGTGATTGAGATAAAAACGTCTCAAATTGCATATGTTTGCTGATGACACATATTTGTACATTTGGACGGAGTTTTATCTGTCCGGCGTTAGAATATGCAGATGTTGTGTGGGACAATCTTGATGAGATCTCTGAAAAATACTTGGCAGAAAGGCAGCAAAGATCGCATTTTCCGCCAATAAAAGGGAATGCATTTCAAGGCAAAAATGCCAAATAATTTCATGTCTGCATAAAGCTTGTTATTAATATGTGTATAATGAACAGAACTGACAATATCTCACTCTTTGCAGAGGTATTGTGTTAACAACATATACAGATGTTATTATTGTAAAATTATGCAATGGCGGCCATTTTGTTATATGGAATGTGAGGAAATTTAATCCCATGTGTTGTCTTAATGCAGGAGACTATATTTAAAGAGTTTATCCGTGATTTCTGTTCATAACATATACAGTAATGAATGTTGTAAAATGATGCAATTGCGGCCATCTTGTTTTACAGATCTTGTGAAATTCAATCTAATCCATTGTTTTAAAGGCAGGAAGCGGTCTTTAAAGTTTATAGTTAACATTCTAAAATTATGTAATAATGGCCATTTTGTTTTACAGAATTTGGTGAAATGCAATCTCATCCATCGTCTTAAAAGGAGATAGCTACATGCTAAGTAAAAAGTTTATCCATGAATTTATCCTCTACTTATCGTGTTCACAAAACATACAGGCATGAATATGCTAAAATTATGTAATAACGGACATTTCTTTTAACGGAATTTGGTGAAATGCAATACCATCTGTCATCTTAACGGGAGGAAGCTACATACCAAGTCTGAAGTTAATCGGTGAATTTGTTTTCAAGCTAGCGTGTTTACAAACATTTGTGACGGACGGACGGACGCAAGCCGCGCAACATTTCTACTTCCCCCCTACTATAGTAGTGGTGGACAATTACATAAGCCTTTATTTACATGGCTGACACTTACAGAAATTAATTAGTATGTCTGTATACAGCTTGTTAAAGTAATTATTCTGCGCTTAATGTTTGTTTGTTTGTTTGATTGGGATTTAAGGTCGTACTGCGCTTAATGAGCTGAGCAGATAATATCTCTCTCCTCTCATGTTGAGAGATATTTGCTCAAATTTTTTTCACAATTGGGCTATTCAATTTGGAGTTATGGTGCTTAACACAAATTCAATTGAAAAGCTTGTTAGAGTCATTTATATGCGTGTAATGAGCTAAACTGATAATATCCCTCTCCTCTCCTGTTGTGTGACATTTGCACAAATGTTAAGGACAATCAGGTTATTCAATTTGGAGTTAGGTGTTTAACGCAGCTTGGAGGTTTTTTCCTCTGATCTGAAATAATGCACGAGGGCGCCCAGCAGGTCTAAACCGGTTCCTGTGTCAGACTCCAATGCTGGCCGTGGCGGGCTTTCCAACAAACAATCCAAGTCAAGGCTATCTGTATCTTGGATAGTATCTAGCCTGGGGCGCTTCACAATGGGTTCGACTTCTGCGTGAAGTTCGTCGCCCGAGGAAGAAATAAGTGGTCAGCCTTAGGCCTATGTGTGGCCTCTACTAATGTGCTAATGTTAGCACTCATAGCGTTCATAGCTGACAACATCAACTCATTAAAGTTTGAAACTGTAGTTTTATTTTTGTTTTTCCTGTCGTCCACCGGATCAGTGGAAACCGAGGGAACAATGTCAGCTGGGCACGGAGTTTTTGAAGAGCTCCTCGTCGCACGTGGCGATCGCGTGAAGTCACGCATTTTCTCTGATTTTACAGCTTTTGTTTTTTGAGTTTGCCCTTCTCATGTGAAGGGGTCCACCTCATCATCCAGAGCTATCGCTCCAGATAGATCAGCCATTGTACAAACTGGCTAGTGACTGTAGAGTAGGAGAAAACTAAAACACGTCCTATGCCTATAAAGGTAATTTTAGCACATGCCTATTGGTGAGATCTCGCGCAATCTCATGGAATCCCGAGTGGATGAAAGCGAGGTAGAATTGAACTAGCGCATGCCTATTTGTGACATCTCGCGCAATCTCATGGAATCCCGAGTGGATGAAAGCGAGGTAGAATTTATCTACATCCCTGTGCCAGTGTGATTGCTTTTAGAAATATATATAATACATGTTTTGAATATATGATTTGTTTGTATTTTGTTCATTTAAGCCTGGGTCACAACTCGCCGTGCGTGTTTTTAGTCCGTACGTTTTCTGGGGAGGCCGTATTGCTCGAACGCAGAGAAAGTTCCTCATGCATTAAAAGTGGTACGTCGTGTCTGCGTGCTCCCAAATCCGTACCGAGGCGGTACTCACCACGTACGGATCCCCAAGTTTTGCCCACGTTTTTGCAAGTAGACAGCACGCACTTGCAAGTACGGCGGGTTGGGATCTTGGGTTTACGAATTAGTTTGCTGAGACATATTATTCTATGTAGCCATGTAAATGAACTCAAATAACTAATATAAATTCTTGGACAAGTTAATTTTAACAGTTTTATTTTATTTTATAAAACATCAATTCCTAGCTTATTATATTACACTGTGCATTGAAAGTAAATAACGTCGCTAATCGTAATTGACCGTAGATAGCCTGTCTTAACTCAGTGTTTGTTTACATAGAAACGAACCTTCCGCCTTCAAATACAGGCTTAAATGAATAAATTCAATAATAATAGAAAATTAGAGTATAGTTATATCTCACCTGGAGTGATAGAATCATCTGTGAGACGATCAAGGTCGGTATCAGTCCAAATATCTTTCTGCCTTCTTGATTGATATAGCAATAGGCACCGTTAGTCTCGCCTTCGTTTTGACTGAAACCATGTCCGTAAAATGTGAAGAAAAGTATTACTCGTCTTTTATTAAATTTTCTTCTTTTTTAAAAGTGTATTAATAATAGCAATCTTTATATACGAAGTATTTTTTCGCAGGTGTATTGAACTTAGGAAAAATAAAACTTCAGTCATTGCTAATTGAAGATTAAAATATAATAAATGTTTTTTACGAACAAAGAAATTGTGTTTTTGTTTTGTTTCGTTAAAATAAATCTCTTTCTTCACTTGTTTAAAGTGCAACTTTTCTGGTGTCACGTGATCATTTTGTGTAGAATACATTTGTCCCAAAAATGGCTGACAGTGTGGTTTGTCCGTACAAGCCTCTCTCCAAAACGAGCGATTATATGTAAGTTCGATGTCACTTTATACCGAACGTGGCTATGTTGTGGCAATTGTATATGGGCTTTATTTGTTTATGCGTTCATTTGCTTATAAATTGCATATCTATGCCGCAAAACTGCGTATGTAGTTGAAAGTTTATGTTGTTTACAAATTGTCTGGACAGATTATATGACGTCATTGACATGTCTAGTTCAATCCCAATACCAGTCTAAAATATAATCAATTGTTATATGTTATCAGCTCTGTAAATGGATTTTATGTATCTGTATGAGTCTGAGTTCAATAAACTAAACTAAATTCTACTTCCTACGTCGAGACATTGACTCTAAGATACACCAGGGCCATTTTGCTTTGCACTTCTTTTATTTGCTGATCTGTGGCTGATAGGTCGCCCCAAAAAATTGGCGGAAATCAATGCCCGATGACCTGGCATGGCGTACGAGAGTTGTCTTAGTCTCGTCCACTATAGAAACTCTCGCGAGAATACGATTGTCCCCATACGGGTTTCAACCTGCAAAATTTTCTGAACTAGAATCTGTTCAAACTTAGAAAGTGTTATCCCAAAAATAACGAAAACACTGTTAATATCCACATTCTAAAAGACACAAAAATAATTAATATTGTTGTAGTTTTAATAGCAGCTAGATATGTCTGTCTTGTCTGTTGATCTATGGGAATGACAGCAGACCCAGTGTCGACTTCACATTTTAACAGGTGATCACAAACGGTTATATCGGAGAAAATTTTTAAGTATGTTGACGCTGTTTTGTGCAACACTAACAAACTATATTAAACGCGCGATCAAGTACAAACCATATCCTCATATTTTGTTATTCAGTAATATATCTGCCCCTTTCATAATGCAAAATCAGGTGGACCAATACTTAGAACATTTAATAAAAATACATACCGTTTGCGTATACATTTATTTAAAAAACAACATTTAACATATATCTCTTCGGGGGTAGTGTAGTTGACCATTGTCTATTGTGAACAAATTGGGACCATTCATGGCGACCGTATCCAGAGAAACTGACGGCAAATGGCTAACCAACTTGCAAATTTTGATGGAATTGGGGGTAATGTTTCTCAGTCATCAGTGAACTTTGAGAACTCTCGGCACTCTGCGGGTCAGCACAGAAAGTTTGCCGTATTAAAGCATACTTTATGCTTTATTAAAAAAATAAACAACATTTTTTGTGCGAATTTAAAGTAAAACTAAAAGACATGTTTATATATGAATGATATATGGAATTAGAGCCAGGTAGGTTTATTATTGTATAAGACTATTAAAGTCCTCTTTTGGGTATGAACCTTATCTTTTGAAAGTTTGCAATTATAGCTAGACATCTGAACTAAGTAGGATAAGAACTTCATCGCATAGTCGCTTGATTGGAACAGGCAGACACGACAGTAATAGATCAGCGAAAAATCATATGAGTATAATTTTTTACTAGTTTTCCCATTGCATAATACTCTCCGTATATTGCATATCGACCAATATTATTGGAAGATGCCAAGTGTCTGTAATGTGTCAAATACGCATTAAGAGGTCAGTTAAGACCTCCATCTGGATATATGCAGGCTGTCTGGAAAATGGGAGCTGAATACTAATTTATAAACACAGATGATACACAAACAGAATAAGTGATAATAACATGAGTATGTCTGTCTTGAAATCCAGTGTTTACCGTACCGCCATTGATATGTACTGTACTGTCTTTCAGTTAACTGTCTTAGTCCCCTCTCTTTAAGTTCAATATGAAAGTGATTCACAGTTTAAATATAAAGTCGGGTAAAAATTATTATGCTGTTTTTAAAAGCTCAAATTTGTTTGTAATTTTTGGTTTCCTACGAAAGCTCCACATCAATATATGTGTGCTGAGCTGTTCAGACCAGTGAGGTCATTTGTCTAAACTAACAATTGTACATTTCAAACTGCATTTAGTTTTTGGTTAGGTCACCTTTCCTCATATATACACGCATCAATTGTTTCGCTAGAGTATTATACAGATACATTTAAAGCGAAGTATTGTAAAAAAAACAACTAAATCACCATACTTTTCTATTCTTTGAAGTTATTTTGCTGCTAAAAGATAAAGAAATGGATATATTTTTATTAAAAACTTGGACAGCTTTATCCTTTAGGTAACTTTATATTTGAGCCATATATCTCATTTGATATATAGATGGCCACTATACAAGCAGCGATGAACGGTGGTGAGATGAGAACACTCAAAGCTGTAATCTGTGGAATTACTGGCGTAATATCTTGACCAAAAGGCCAGAAACAGGAGCAGCTGATGAAAATAAGCATTAGAGATGAATCTGGCTCTGTAATTGTTTTAGTGTTTAATCCAAGACTATTCGAAATATAAACCACGGCTTCAGCCCACAACCATTTTTAAAAAAATCGATGCATATCACTAAGTAGCATTTCGTTTTAATCCACAATTAGTTTTTGATTAAATAAAAGCAATGTTTTCTTAATAGCATTCAAATGTAGTGTGGACATTTGAGCAACTCTATTATCATGCGTTTGTATTTTGTTTTGAAATCTCACGCCAGTTATTGCAAGATTCAAAAGATAAATATTTTTTATCTGAATTGAACAGCAATTTGTTTAAGTAAACATTTTTGTCACTAATTTACAGCAACTAACATTTTTTATCTTTATTCCAAAGGGGATCTGACCGACCGAATACAATAATGCTAGGATTGAATTCCAGTTGTAGTGTACTAACAAAAAAGACGCATGCTGTAACACCCGAGGAAATTGAAGAGGCCAGGGTTTCGATGTATGTAGGCCCGCGGCCGTGGCTTAGTGGTTAGTGAGCGCGCTTACAGAAGCCAGCTTCGATTTACAGTTCACAGGATCGAGTCCGTCTGTCGACCCTCAGGTATATTAGTGAGTCACACATGTGGCTCCGGTAATCGCGGGGGTGGTTTTTACGAGGTTCCTTCCCGGTTTCCACCGTAATTAGGACAGGGACATTGTTAAATGGACAATCCGTCGTCATATAAGTGAAATACCCTTGAGTACGACGTTAAACCCCAATCAAACAAAACAAACAAACAAAACTAATCAATGAAACAGACAAATCATCAGCAGACAGTTGGGAGGGAGCTTGCTGCTGGCTTCTTTCTCTCTGTGCATACGTTCTGATCAGCAGGAATGGTGATTTCCTGTTCTTTCTTCGTTGGCTGCTGTTTAATCACTAGTGGTAGTGTGTGTGCTTACTTATCCTACTTTGATTTACCATTCACGGGATGGAGTCCGTTTGTCGACCATCCGGTATATAGTTGCTCCAGCAATCGCAGGGGTGTTTTTTTTATGAGATTTCCTCTCGGTTTTCCAATGTAATTAGACAAGCAGCCATGTTAAGTGGACAATCTGTCGTCATATAAGGGAAATACCCTTGAGTACTACATCAAACCCCCAATCAAACAATCAAACAAATAATCATAGATCAGATGTTGTGATGTGTTTATTTATGTACATGTACTGTATTACCGGTTGTTTATCTGATTGCAGGGGAAGACTGGAATGATCATGCGGTTCTTAGATAGGTAAGACATTAATCCAGACATTGACTGGGGCCGGTTGTTCAAAGCTCTGTTAACCTAACAGCCCGTTAGATGACGTTGCGTCACAAAGAAATGGATGCACGTCATAATAGAAATTGATTGTTACGCAAAGTCATGTAACTAGCTGTTAACTTACCTGAGCTTTGAGCAACCGGCCCCTGGAAAGTTTGTCTGGCCATCAAATCTTCCATGGGGAAAAAAACCCAAACTATTTTATAACTACATTTTCATGTAAACCAACAACAACCAACAATGTTAAAGTGTAAGCAGCCTGCTCTACCTTGCCATAAAGTGGCATTCACCATTGTCATTTTACAAATGTTGTCACTCGTAAGGTCGCAAGTCAAAACTGCTTTATTCAACCAAGATGAAAGCTGACAATTGACAGCATTACTTTATTTAGTTTTATTCAAGCATACATAATTGAAGATCATGTATCACATTATCTGGTGGTTGGGAGGGAGTTCCCGGTTTCTCTGGTGCTCTCAGAGTTCAGGGATAACATGAAGCCGATCTGTTTGGGATGCTTTTCTATTATGTGCTTTGATTGTCCTGTATTCCTCCTGTCTTGCCTCAAGGGTGGGTTCCTCAACCAATTGGGCCGGCCTGAGTTAAATAACCTTCGGTATAGTATTATATCTGGGGGGTTTTATGGTTAAGAACTATTGTACTTATAAAAATTTAATTCTGTGCAGATTTGTATAATTTTTCATTATTTTTTCATGTTGATATATTTGTTTTTCAGAGATGAAGTGCAGAAATCCACAGTGGGTTTGGAGTACACGTTTGGCCGACGCTCAAAGGGACATAACTTGGTAGGAATGAGAATTATTTTGACTATTTTACAGGGGGGCATCATTTAGACAGTCCTTTAATTTCATATAAGGCTTAAGAATTAATTGGATGAGTTTCAATTAAAACTTTCTGTCTTACTGAATAGGCTGCAAAAGAGAAGCAAGTGATTCCAAGTTAAATATATTTTATCAATTATATTAGGAAAATTTACAAGGCCAGTTTTATAAATGTTGAAATCCAAATTTTTGTAATTATAATTTAGAAAATATTTCAATTTTCATGACAGCGATTGGATATGGTAAGTACAGAATATGTTTGTACTGTGAAATAACTGTGATTTTTGGTCCTATTTTGTAGCTTTTAGTTTGACTGTTAACTTGTGCATTAGATGACTGAATTTAAGTTTAGACGTAGTAAATATAGTTTCACCTATGCTATAGTTTAAGTATTGATTAAAATATGTATGTTAGTTTTAAGAAAAACATTACATACCTTAACATGGTATTAACTGAGATTATATGGATTAGAGATGCAACATTATACTGACAGAGATAAGGATAAAATGCTTTTGAAATTTTTTTCTTATAGAGATACAATATGTAACATATAGGCTATAGATCTCTCTCTAAATATGGCGACATTAACGGAACATCAGTTTGTGTTGATTTGAGTCAAAGCAAAAAATGCTCTGAACTTACTTCCTTTTAAATTATTTTACCTTTCTTTTGAATTATTATAAATACGAACTAAAGCATAAATGTGTCTTTAGAAAATTTGTTAAAGGCAGCTCAAAAACTTATTTAATTTAGCTCATGACATTGAACTAAGTATCTGTTTGCCTCAGAAGGTTATTCTGATACTACATGTAATTATATGAAGAAATTTCAAGAGAATAAGTCTTTCAAACTTTGGGCCTGTGATCATGGTTCAGTGATAGCATGTTTGATTGATGATCCTATATCGATGAACCGCTCATGGGTGCCAGTGCGCCTGTCTACCTTAGGTCTATGAGTGAGCCCTCTTTATTTAAGTTAAGTGTCAAGAGGATTCAGTGCTTCTATAAGTGAAATACACTTGAGTATGACATCAAACCCTAATCAAACAATCAGAGTCAAACTTTGGTGCCAGGCTTTACATTCCTACTCTCTTTGCTTTTAGCACTGACCTACAGGGGCCAGTTGCTTAAAGCACTATCAAATTTTATCTGCTATTAGATGACGTTACATCATGTTAACTGTCTTATCCGCTATTAGTGATTTAACCTGGTGTTAGTGACTAATCGTCTATCGAGCAACTGGCCCCAGAAACATTATAGTTTTCTTGCTCACTGACCGATAATTTTTATTTTTTTTTAGTTCTTAGAATAACATAAAAATATGTTGTTAAGTTTGATTTCTGGCTAAGTGCAGTTTGTTTGAAGAGTGTAGCAATGCTGTCTTTACTTAGCACTGGAGGACAATTAACTTTCCAAGATTATGGAAACGCTTCACATCTTGGTTATGCTAATGTCAATTATTTTTGGATTACATAGTTCTCATATAAGCAAAATACCCTTAAGCATGACATAAAACACCAATCGCTCAATAAATGTTGTTAAAAATGTTGAAATTAATCTAACAATTATTTCAATTACTTTTGTATCCTTATTATTAAATGGAGGTATTTTATCAAATGTAAACATAGAACGGGTATAACTGGGGTTAAAGAGAAAACATAAACATTCTATCAGACGAAATTAAAAAAAATTTGAAGAAGCATTAAAAAAAATTTGAGTGTTATTTGCTTTGATATTCAACATACAGGTAGCGGCTATATTTATTAACCAAACAAGAGCGACTTGTGTTTATGCATATATTAAATTTCACACATGTGAAATAAATCAAGAAGTTGTTATCCGTACTAAGTTGTTCTTTGCCTTATGATACTCCCAACTTCTTAATGCCACTTAAATAAGCCTGTAAATTACATATGCAGCAATTACTATGACGATACAATCGTTACTGGTTGTCATGGCAAATAAGCTCAACTTAAACCGTGCATGCTTTATAAGATACATTGTAGATTCCAGAAATTGAATTCTGCAAAATCATTATAATATTTGCTCATGTTTATCAATTTTAACTGGATTGAGGTATTAACAGTATGTTGCCATTGTTCCCTGACTTGCGGAACACTGCAAATTAAGATATTTATTTTAGTTGTTGTAATTTTAACTACTAAACTTTTTTTGTGTTTGAAGGCTAAAAGTGTTGCACATATCTGGGAGTTAGGGGGAGGAACCTGGCTATCAAAACTCATTGACATTCCTATCAATGCTGATAATATACTGTGAGTTCATAGATTTATAAACATTTCACTTTGCTATCATAATCACTGTGCGCTAACTAATCCTACTTCGATTTACCGTTCATGGGATCAAGTCCATCTGATGACCATCAGGAATATGAGTGAGTCACACGATGTCACACTCGCAGGGTTGCTTTCATCCCAGTTTTCCACCGTAAATAGACAAGGTGCCGTGTAAAGTGGACAATCCGTCATCATATAAGTGAAATGCTCTTGAGTACGACGTTAAAGTCTACTCAAACAAAGAAACTGTCTCCAGCCATGAGAGTTTCCTTTTAAAACAATGATTGTTTGTAAAAAAAAAACTGTTACGTGAACCGAGAAAAGTATAACTTTATTTGAATAAAATAAAAAACAAAACTCATATTTATTTATTTATTTGTATTTATTTATTTTTCAGCAACACATCTTTGATTATAATGTTGGATCTGTCAAAGCCAAATGAACTTTGGTTTACATTAGAAAGTTTATTAAAGGCCTCTAAACTTAGAATAGACTCTGTCATTAAAGAACTCTCCTCAAATAACCCTGATGTGAAAGAAGAAATGAAGCAGAGGTCCATGGACAGACTTGGGGGAGATCACCAGGTTTGGAGTTTGTCTTGCAAACGTTTTCATTTAATTTTATAATTGTTTTGAATGTTATCATCTTATCCAATAAAAATTGTTGAAATGTATTCACGGATATGTCTTAACTATAAACTGTCCAATCATGATGCCTCTACATTCGGTCAGATGGAAAGTCTTAAAATAACGACAGCATTTTTTTAACTTGAATTTAGATTTTGTAAGTAAGTATAAAAAAATGACTGCTTTGTGAACAATAGATATTTTGATCAAGATTCAGCTTAGAACTTTAAATTAATAACTGCCATTTGATGAAAATTTGATACATTTAGAAAACTCTAAAATAATAACTCTAACTTTAAGAAGGATCAAATAGTAAGATACCTCTCTCCCATGTCATTCTCCATCCTCCTTGTGTTACTGCATACTGTAAAATTATTTTTAATTATTTATCACTTTTAAATACCATAAATGGTACTTGACAAAAAATGTCCATAAAAAAAATTGTAATTTGAAATTCAAGGGAGTTAATCATTGACAAATAATTGAAAGGAAGAAAACTTTACAAAATCTGGAGTAATTATGAATTTTGAATTTACTATTATGATTGTTTGCAGGATAAAAGTATGATGAATTTATTCCAAATACCTCTGGTGATAATTGGGGCAAAGTACGATCAATTTCAGGTCAGTAATTTCATGGTCCAGGTGGTTAAGTCGCATTTGCAGCGAAATAATAACTATCGTTTTATCAGAAATTGATTCCATTAATTGATTCGAAATTCCAAAGGAAATTGCTTGATTTTGTGGACAGTCAAAATTTGCTTTCCTGTCTCCACAGTCCTGTTGATTGCATTATGGGTATAAAATTCTTGTAGGTTTATTTTTTGGTTCTCAAGCTTCCTTTTGTCATTAATCCCGGTATCACTAACTTTGATAAAAAAAATGATCATCAAAATACCAAAATTGACATATGATTTTTGTGTTTATATATATGTCAGTAGAATTGATTTCTGTGTTGTCTGGTCAGATGAGTTTATGTCCTGTACAGCCCAATACAAGCGGTATAGTTATCCATTCCGGAGTCAGTAAATATTCATCAATTTGATTGACTCTTCTAATAAAATTGTGCCTCACGGCCGTGGCTTAGTGGTTTAGGTTAGTGTGTGCTAACTAATCCTACATCAATTTAGCATTCACAGGATCGAGTCCATCTGTCATCGAGTGAGTTACACAATGTGGCTCCGGCAATCCTGGTGGTGTTTTTTTTACAAGGTTTCCTCTCGGTTTTCTACCATAATTAGGCAAGGAACAGTGTGAATTGGACTGTCCATTGTCATATAAGTGAAATACCCCGTTGAACACAGTGTTACATATTGTTGGACAACTATCAGTGAGAGCTGGTGTCAGTTGATAAAGATACATGTATGGTCTCAAATTAAACCTGCTGTGTACCTGTCCTACAAAGTGACCTGCATGTCTCAGGTGTTGATGGTGGAACAAACCATTGATACAGCCATCTGGTCTGCTTGTAACACAGACAAAATAGATAACGAAAAATAATAACCCTCTTTGTTTACATTGCCACACTCACTTCCTTTGTAAATATACTAATATTTTGTATTCTTTTTTTTTTGTTTTCAAAGGAATTTGACTCTGAGAAAAGGAAAGTTATTTGTAAAACTCTTCGATTTATGGCACACACTTATGGAGCCTCGTTACAAGTAGGTGAATTCTAACAAACTGTATTTTGACTTAAATTGATACCAAAAAAGCATTTCATATGGAAGCTATGCCCACACACTGACTTATGTATTAAGAAAAATAGATAATAAAAACAGTATCACTACAGAACATTTTCGTATTTAGGGGATTTTGGATGCATAGATTGCCAATGACGTGTAGGTAAATCTGTAGAGCATATATTAAAGCCTGCACAACTATTAGCTAACCTGGAAGCCGGCTGTCTGGGGCCATTTTGAATTTGAATAATACATTTTTAGCAAAACACATCTGCCGCTTTGTAACATGTTGTTTTTTATTAACCATGTTGTTGTTGTAGTTTTTCAGCGCCAAACAAGAACAGTTGGTGACTCGGTCCAGGGCATTGCTGAGTTCTCTCCTCTTTGCTACCACCCCAAGGTGAAGCATTTGGATTATAGTTTTGTCACATGTTCAGTTCATATATCCATTGGTTTATATCATTTAGTTCTCTGCTCTCTACTGACTGCTGCTAAATTAATAGTTTGAAGTTGGCTCATAATGTATTTCATGTATTTGTATACCTTGTTGTATGTTAACTTTTAAAAGGACCTATCAAGGTTTGTACAGTCGATAAAAAACCCTAGAAATTCCTGGAAAGAAATCAATTTTTCCAGTACTGGAAATGCCTGGGAAAGCATTATTACTGCTTGAAAACTCTTGAAAACTCAGTACAATCATTCACATTTATATTGAAAGACTTTCATTAAGAAATTTAAACCATTCTGAGTATAGATGTAAATTTGGTGTTTCTTTCAAAATCCCCCCAGTGATACTCGAGATGTAGATATTTTCCCTTTGTTGACATCTTTAAAATATTTGACAACTCTTGAAAATAAATAAAAAATTCATGACTCTTATTCTGTATGAACTCTGTCTATATTATTACCACATATTAGAAATTATATTATTCATTAAACTGGTAATTGTTGTTTTCAGTAAGACTGTTCAGACAGATCACAACAAACCAGTGTGTATACCAGCTGGACATGATTCATTCAGTCAAATAGGTAAGAACTTATATAGGGCAACATTGGCAGGTTTTACTTTTTGTTTCAAAAATATAAAATTGAACAGTAAATGTAGTCATCGAAGTTGTCAACCAGCAACCTTTTTGTCTCATTGTTGGAGAAATCTATGACATTGATCATTTGCTCTCTATCTTCCATGAGTCCTAGCACAGACAAAGGGCCATGCAGTGATCCAAATGGGAGTGTCTGTATTAAGCTACTAAACCCCTTTTAATGTAAGTAATGAATCTACGACCGATTTAAGAGTCATAGTATAAAAGCTAGGGGGTTTTTTTTTACAAGGTTTATTCTAAATTTTTTTCAGAGTCATCAATGAAATATCCTTGAATGTGATGTTAAACCACAATCAAACAAACTACATGTATGTCCATTTTCATATGAATAGGTCAAGGGTCAATCTCAAGAAGCATCAGGCCTGAATTAAATAAAGACAATTTGAGTAGTTTGTTGTCACTTGGTGTCCAAGATTTGAGGATGAGATTGACTAGCTGAGATTTTCTAGTTGTAGTACTTAAACCGAGTGGTATATATTTATCAGTGTATTTTTTCAATGTGACTTTCCCAGTATTAAAACAGCTCCTGCAAGTGTATAACCTTGTTTCTAAAAATATAGAACTAAATTGACCTGTTAAAATTTTTTGCACGACTGGCATTATGCAAGACTTTAGAGATCTAGCTCTGGGCTCATATTCATAAAGCTACTTAAGTATTTCTTAAAGTTAAGAAATATTTAGCCAAAATTCAGCCTTTCATTTTCTAGTGAAAAAAATTTATCTGTGAAACGACAAGTTTCTATTTTAAGAATTTACTTATAATCAAGCGATTAACACCATAAAAAGTCAAGAAATATAGAGATTATGTAACTATATATATGTTTTATAAATTGCAAAGTTTTTCTTAACTTTAAGAAATACTTAAAAAGCTTTATGA
>JAVFBX010155190.1:0-15224 GCA_034783855.1 Mopalia kennerleyi
CCCAAGAACACGTCGCTGCCTGGAAGGCTGCTACAATTGGCAACTGATTTACCATAATAATAAGACTGCATATATATCAAAGAAACCTAAGATGATTCATCTATTTTAATTAATCTACATCCCTGTGCCAGTGTGATTGCTTTTAGAAATATATCAAAGAAATACATGTGTACGCCCAGCTTCCATTAAATAACACAGGCTTCTGTAAACAGTTTGTAAGCATTATATCTACACCGTGGAAACTCAATGCAGGCAATTTCACTGCACACAAAAACTGTACGGTAAAGTTAGTTTTAAGGTCTCGCAATTAATAGACCCAGTAACCCAGAAAAGGCTTGGCACTATACCATCCTCTGATACAGTTATACAACTGACATTTACTGTGAAACGTCACACTGTTTTTCTCTGGACGGCTCCTCAACATGGAAGGTGTTTAACCTTTACTATACAAAGCTAGATTTGATGTTATATATGTAGGCATTACCGCGGCCATCTAGACAGTATCGAGGGTATTCGTCTCAATCGTCTGTCATTTCGAGTTTTTAACTTCCAGTACACATATTGAGAAATCATTGCCGGATAGTTCGGCGTTTAGACCTGTTTTATTTTGTGCACAAATACCTAGCAATTGTGCAGTATTTCTTTAGGAAATGCTGTCAATTCCAACTAGTTTTCAGCTGTTTCCATGTGAAACCTATCAAATATTTATATATATACCGTTAAAGCTAAATTTGAATGTCCGTATATTGGTGTGAAATAGGAGCTATACAGACATGTCTACCCTCGAAAAATTTACGTGTACAAACTTATTTTGGTGATACAGCACAGTACCGAATATTAATTTGTGGGTGTATTTTGATGGTCTTTGAGTGATTTCACATTATTTTGTGTACAAAATACTACAGAATACACCGGGTAGACAGGCCTTGAGTTTACACACGCATCCGTCTGGGTATATAACCAACTATTATTAAACATTTCGTCCAACAACATACGAACTCTGTACACCAAATATTATTTTCTCGATTTTATCCCACGGTGCGATTTGAAGTAAGGATTTCCGGGGATTCCCCATATTGGCGGTTTTTTGATTGTTCAAAAGTGATTACTTTTCTCTCTTTTAGTTGGTCGAGGAAAAGATGCTGTAGATGTATACGTATTAAGGTTATTTCACACTGACGGGATAGCGTGCCAGGAGGAAAAACCCGCAACGTCAGACAAGAGAATAATTACAAGACCTAACCAAAAGACAAACAGATCATCTTTGTGTTGCCCCGTAGCTTTGACAGCACTTGGGCCACAGGAGACTCCCACCCAGCCCCAACTCTCAAATCTTGTTTATCTGATTGGGGTTAAACGTGACGTCATAATCAAGGGCATTTCACTTAACACTGTTACGTGCCTTATTATGATGTAAACCCGGGAGAAAACCTCGTAAAAACCACCCCCATGATTGCCAGAGCCACATCGTGTGACTCACTCGTATACCTCATGATGGTCGACAGACAGACTCGATCTCGTGGACGGTAAATTGGAGTAGAATTAGGAAGCGCATACGCTACCACTACATGTAACTGCACTAAGCCCCGGCTGCGGTCCCCCAACTGCCATAGCAAGACAAATATTGTTCATGTTCACCTATTGTCAAATGACAGGAGAAAGAAGTTCGAATAAAATACAAACACTATTGACAAACTGTTTTTCTGTCTTAGAAACTTTATTGTAAAAATAATACAATTTGGCTCTTTTTACCCAGACCATGAATTTTTGAATACAGTCCTTTGAAAGAATGACAAACAATGCCTCATTACAAGTCTGATAATTTAATAAAATTTACCTCAAAATATGCATAAAAAGACATAAAAAAACCCCAGCTTTGTAAAAACGTGTATCTAGAATCTTTGAAAAATAATTTTGTCTAAAACAGAAAGCAAATGAAAGTAATTACAATTTTAACCATAGAATTTGGTCTAAATAAAAATTACCAGCCCCCCACCCTCCCTTTAGAATAGAATAGAATAAATAGATACATGTAGGAGCAGCTGTGTACTTGAGGAGTCAGTTTGACCAGACATGGGAATCTTTTTAAAAAGAATGGAACACATGGAGTTGTCAATTTTTTTGCTAAATTAAATTTTTTTAAACCTTCAAGCACTGCAATGATATTCAAAAGAAAGGAAACCAATGTATAAAGTCAAATAAATTGAAGCCAAGTTTGGTTTCATATAGCACAAAATGTAAACAGTCCGAAAGCTTACTTTCTTTGACTCTTGACTTTGATACATAAAAGTGGCCACCAGCAGATCAGTTAATCCCTGATGTCAAAACTTACAATATCTACATATCTACATTTGACATATTTACAAATTTACATACATAATTACATGTACAAAAAAAAATGAGGTGAACTATTTACAATATTGACTTATACACTGACCTAAAATTGTTGCATACTTGCATGTGTATGGCTGTATGCACAGTATGCTATTGTATTGACCGCTTATCTCAATCGTTGAACTGTTAACATTAAATGCTGTTACATGCACTTGGATATAAAATAGAAACATCACCGAAATGTGTTACTGGAACCATAAATCAATAAAATCATGATTTTTTCTCTTTTAAAGTGTTTTAATAATAATTTACATCTATTAAACTAATCAAAAAGGAGCTCTTTTCATCGTACATTAAATTAAAACATAATATTCCGCTTTCTTGTTGGACTAGAGTTATAAAGAGCATGGTTTGATTTCTGAACATTGTGCATGTGATAAATAATAATTTAGTCCATTGATCTCCTGGAACTTCTCAAATTTAAATTAAATTAATTAACTGGCACAGTGGAAACTAAGCTAAATGCAGACAATGGAATGTGACTAGAATTATTCTAAATTCTAATCTTTCAGTATAGCACTTTATTGCAAAAACTGCACAATTCTAAAATACACAATCGGACCAGTGATCCATGTGTCAGAGCTTAGGACTATCTGTCACATTAATTACACATGGGTCCACAGGAGATGATAGAAAGCTATTTTTTTTAGCATAAGCATGTTCAATGAATATTTTCTCTTTAAAATTGGTGGATATTAATATTTAATATTTTGGGCCAAACATAATTTTTTTTTCCAATCTATCAGGGCACCTAATCCATTGTTGGATAGGCTACCACGATTCATAAACATCTATTAATTAAATATGTTAATGTATCAATTGTTTTTTTGTTTCTTTCAAAGTAAATTGCACAAAACATGTACACTAAAGGTTAATCATATGAATATGTGTCAACCCTCATTCCATCTTACACTGGCTTACAGTAAGTTCATCCAGAAGAGGTGTACATTGTGGGGGGAGGGGTTGGGGCATCATTTATAGGCGTATATTTTGGAAGTAAAAAATCATGTGATTACGTCTTTGGTGTACGGTCATTAAACATCTGTCTGGACTCCATCAAGGATCAATCCAGGCTTGTACGACTTGCGGGGCAAACTCTCAAACTGACCATTTTTATCTTCCACCTAGGGACCCCCTTTGCTTTGAAATCTAATGTCTGGAAGCACAGGTAAATTCAGTTTTTTATATGTAGGTATTTACAGAAATGTACACATTACATATCTCTTCAGTCATGACGCAATAATACTCTGTGGCAAAGCCATAATAGAACCTTCAAATGTCTTTTCTGTAGTCTATGTACAGACATGGCCTGGTATCACAACACTTGTCTATAGGTATGTGGAAATATGTACATCATACAAAACGGGCTTAGTTTGCAGTAAGCCACAGCAAAAGACAACAGATCATACATATTAACAGATCATGGCAGAGTATCACAAGTCTTTCAAATGTCCTTTATGTCTACAATATAGTGTTCCTGGCTTTCTCGTCTCTCCTCACATCAACAAGCTTAATCCTAAAGTTTTGCTAAAACAAGGTGCCTCGCTGGACACCTGTTGTAAAGGTGCGCCCAATTCACGGGACAGGCCAAGTATGGAAGTGAGATCTTCATAAAGAGACGTGTAACAGCCAAAGAGTATTGTGTGTACACGCAACACAAAATAAACAATAATAGCTCGATCACGTGGCCTTATTGTCGCAGCACAAAAAGAAGACACAAGTTTTATATTCATTGAATCACGTGGCATCGTTGACTTAGCACAAAAAGACACAAGTTTTATATTGGTTGAATCACATGGCGTTGTTGACCTAGCACAATAAGTAAACACAAGTTTATATTGGTTGAATCACGTGGTGTCATTGTCAGAGCACAATAAGTAGACAACTAGTTCATAAGTAGACATCATAATGGCTGTGTTTGGAATCTGCCTGACAAGTTGTGTCGCTAGGCCTCGGTAGAGTCCCCTATAACCCTCCTCCTTGAACACTAATCCTAAAGTTTGAAAGAAAGATCTGTATTTGTTACCTTCTTCTCGCAAACGCGTTCTTGCTACCTCTGCAAACAAAATAGAATCAGAAATTACTTTAAATAAACAAACTTTAACTTCAGAATTACAAATGAGTTTTCAATAATTTTTTCCTCTTTCGTTGCTTTTACACCATTCTTGAATGACCTATAAATTATCAAGTTAATCCGCTATGAGGTAACAGTTAAATCTTAAAGACAGACAAATAACATAAATTCTCAGTTTCATGAAAGTGTTCCCTGGACAAACTGCCCTGTGTCAGAGGGCCACAACCAAAGCGGATTTGAAAACAACTGCCTTTAGCTTGGCTCACAATAAAGCATTCTAGTACATAAAAATACCTACCGTGGGGGTAAGCAATTATGGAAGCACAAGATTTGGAAATAGCACCAGCCAACATGAAACGAAAGAAATCCATCCCCGTCATATCATCCTCCGGTTTCCGATGCTCCATTAGCCTCGCTTTCACCGCCTCGTATATCACAAAATGAATCATTGTCTCAGAGATACCATAATACGATGCTGTTAGTCCTTTGTAAAACCCACCAACACCCTGTGTTTTTAATATTTGGCGCACACACTGACTGCATGTCAATCTGCCATTTTTCCTAAAAAATAAAAGAGATGATATTCAGAAGATGGACATAATCACATACAGGATACCTAAGAACACTTTTATGGGCTCATACTGATGGGCAGTGAAGCTTCAATCATGTAGCCCTATATTAGGTAAAATATAAATTCCACAAATATATATATATACAATATTCTTCTTTTTTCCAAGACATCCAATTTTGTTATTGTCACTTTTAGAAAAATTAACTTACACATGCCTATGCCTACGTTTTTTTTATACATTTTGCACATGGTTTTAATAAAACTTCTTTAATACAATCCTTCAAAAAGTTGCATTACACTGAACATCTTATAACACCAGGGGTCAGTTACTCAGAGACGATTAGTCACCAACACCAAACTTAAACGCTCATACCGTGTTTGAGAAAGACCTTCAACATGGCATGACGTCATCAATAGCGAAATAAATATAATAGCTCGTCAGGCCCCAGGTGTATATTTGAACAGCAGGAGATACACACTGTTTTATAGGTATAACTTACTTTTGGTCCAGCTGTAGTCTTGTTTTCACAAACCAGATAGGATTAGTCAATGTACTGGCTGTAGCACCTGTTGACAACAACAACAACAATCATGATAGGGTGTTTGCTATTACAATATATGACCAGCACCACAACTAATTAACATAAATTTAACTCTTAAAAGTGTCAAAGACCATTAATAGGGGTTATTTAACTATAGCATCACATCAGCAATAACAACAATCATGATCCTGTGTTTGATCTGAAAGTATGTGAACCACGTCTCAATTAATCTCAAACTTTAACTTTCTTGAAATGTTGAAGAGCATTTAAGCCTTATAAGGGGTTATTAAACTATAGCATCAGCAATAACAATGATTATCAGTTTATTAATTAGTTTACTAATTATGTTACTTACCCGCTGAAGCAGCTGCACCAATGTGGACTAGAGGGGTGTCGGGAGTCAAGGACCGGTTCAAAAATGCCTTGCTATTAGCATATGTAAAGAAATATATTGCTCTGAAAGATAAGAAAAACATAATGGTTAGTAAGAAGGCTGTCATCCAGAAAATAATGACAAAATTAAAACAATATCTTGAAAATATCACATTTGCTTAAAGAATATGCAAAAGGTTTGAGAATTAACTCTCAACTTTTGCATGAAACGGGTGCACATTGCGCATTGTTTACTCACCAATTTTATATGGACCATATAAAATGGCATTAGGTCACATTAACTGTTTCAAGCTCACTTTTAATAAACTCAGTTTCTCTTCCTCGTCACATTTGAGTGACGTTCATGAGATTTACATGTACATGTAATTAAACAAAAATCATTTGTAGGAAGCCTTACTTGACTTCTGTATACCAGGGTGGTATCTGCTACAGGCAATATACAGCTATACATAATACACTCAAACATAGTTAACTCACTCAAGCAGAACATAGAAAATAGATCTATTTTTTTTCAGTTGGAACTAAAACTAAATATTTACAAAAATGATATCACACATGTATGTATGATTGTTTCATTAGGGTTTTATGTATTGTATGGTATGTGTTAGTGAGAATTCATACAGACAAATTGTTGCCAATGTAATTATATGACACCTGTTTGTTATAAATGTTGCTATAAAGTGTCATAACTACACTGGATCACAAGATATATCAACCTCAACTTTTCCAGTACAGAAAGAGTTTGTTCATTCAGCAATACTTATACATGTATGTTTTTGGTTGTAGTATTAAATTATATATATATATTTACATTTATTGATTTATTTATTAATCTATATATATTTCTAAAATTATTCACACGGGCACAGGGATATGTGGATTAATTAAAAACACGTGAATGCCCTCATGTCCTAGATAAACTCTCAGAGACAAGTTTCTAATATGCATCTTAAATCTCGAGTTGTTATAGGTAATCCACATACATAATTAGAGAACTTAGAGGAGAAAGTTTATTTGTTTGGGGTTTAACATCAAACTCAGAGGTATTTAGCTTATATGATGACAGATTGTCCACTTCACTTTCTTCCTGGCCTAATTACTGTGGAAAACTGAGAGGAACCTACAGTAAATAACAGTCGAGTCAACAACTGGATGCAAAGGTCACTGGGTCAAGTGATGTAGGAAAGTTGGCTTGAAAGATAACATTACCTGTCCTTATATAATATATTGTAATGGCCAAAATTTAATAAATAATTCTCAAAAGAATTTTGACATGATATTAAAATTTATGGGGGAAAAAAATTCAAAACAATAAAAATGGTGGCAACTTATTAGGACAACTGTATTTTGTAATATTCTAGATAAACTCCAAGAGACAAAAAATGATATATTTATGAGTGTTTTTCTAGTTTTATGTCAACAAAACTTTGTAGACAGGTAATAATACCTCCATACCTTGCGGCACCCCAACACAATAACATTCCCTATCATTACTTATTGACTGATTTACTTGGTTGTTATTTTCACTCTACATTATTTATTAAACAAATATTTTTTTCAATTCTCTAAACCTGAGCTACTCCAAAGTTGATATATGACCTGAATTTGTTAATCTATCAGAAATCTGTTGGTGACACTTGTAAAATAGGTCAACAGCATGCCTTGAGGTCAAGGTTAGCTTCTAAAGGGGAAATGTAACAAAAGCTTTCAATTTGATAATCTACATGGGAAATTATCATCAGAATAACTGGTGCTCTAATTTACTAAGCAGAATTCCAGACTTGTAAATAGTTCTTGTGATGAAATCCATTATGCCAATATTTCTATAAATTTGGTCTGTTCCGGCATTAGGGTACTGCACTACATGTACAACCTATGTTGTAGTACAGAAGACCAAGATTACTAAAGATGATTTTATAAAACGGAAATATTAATAATTTGAAACATACTGTTTACCATTCTTCAGAATTGTGACTTGGTCTTCTATGCTAAGCTAGCTATTACTAATCAGTACATAGTATAGTGTCTTGTATTTCCCCTTATGATATTTCTGCACCATATAGAAGTTAAAAACTCTCAAATTTGAAGAGTTGGCCATTCATCTGCAACTATGGTCTACTAAGTCTTTTGTTAGTTTTTACTCCAGTGACCTGACTATATTGGTCAGTGCTATTCACAAGCACATGTGAGAGATGTACTTTAGTTTACTAGATTATGATATTTGGAGCCTGGCCAGGGTCTGCTGACCTATATACAAAACTGTCCAGTTGAAACCAGTTCTATATTAAGATATAGTAGACCTAATAAAGAGACATGTGATCCTGTCAGCTAATCAATGGTCACCCTGGACAGCCAGGCTTTATACTCTGAGAAAGATATATATTTAGAGGGGGGAATTTGGAACAGACCCAAGCTCTGCTGACCAAGAATACAAGAGAGGCCAGCTCTATATGTATTTGGGTGTGTTAGACTACACAAAGCGCTGGTCTGCTATATATGTGTTAGTCTGTACAAAGGGCTGCAGCTATTTCTGTCTCACATTGGGAGATGTAAAGATATAGGCATCACTTATGAACCAGGGTACAATTACAGACTGTGTATATACAAATTGACTGCGGCAATGTGTGACCAGCCCTGTATATCAATCAGGTTCTATTGTAAATAGGGCTAAATGCCTAATTACAGACCTACACAATTAGTGAATTATGAAATAGAATGAAAAAGATATTCTTTAAAGAAGATGGCCATCTGAATGTCACATAGATTTGCCCAACTTAATATACATGTCTGTCACCAGAGGCTGGTAGATATTTTAAAGGATAACTGTGATACGTCATGTGTTTGTGACAGAATACACACCGTCTTATTTAATGTGGAAACAGACTCAGCTAGAATATAACCTAAACTCTAAACACTTAATAGTTATTAACACCACCATGCTCATTGGTATTTCACTATATTGACTTTGTAGTTCTCACATTAACACATTACCAAACGCTACCAGAATAATCTTTATTTGTTTTGGCCGAACACTAACATGAGTTGACACATTATCAGTGCCAGCCCAATAGATGACATATATAACCCTAAACACTAACAAAACAGGACATCTCTCCCCAAATACAAACAGAATAGCGAGACCAGAAAACATCAACTTCACATTACCCCTTATTACTGTAAACTCCAAATATCCTTTATCTAGAGGGCCATTGTACAGAGAAAGTGACTTATGTTGATCGGTTGGCAGGGGCTTAGCCAGAAATCAAAAGTGTAGTGTCCAAAATGGTCATTTTGCTTCACTTTTTAAGTAACTGGGTCTCCAATTTTAACACTTTCCCTATCTCCTGCATGTTAAAGTGTCCTAAAACAGGGTGTCCGCATGAAGCAATTGTACAATTCAGGGTGTCCCTTTGGATCCGTGGACACCCCTCTGCCTAAGCCCTGGTTGTTTGGTAGATGTATTACATTCCTATGACGGTCATGTTTAATCATAACATGTGCTTATGTCTCACTCTGTAGGAGGAGAATATTAACTGATCACCCAGGCAGCCATTAAATAAACTAGAGCCAGTATGAAAATGCTTGAACAATAAGTCCCTTAGCCATATAATATTGATGGTGAAAGTGTAACAAAATGTATATCAAAATGATTACAAATGCATCATTTTTGGAGGTGATATTCATTCAATTCCTGCGATTGGATATCTGGTCTGTGTACACTAGTTGAAAGCATTCTAAACTTCATTGAATTTTACATAAAGGCATTCCAAAATCATATCTTTCAAAAATAGTAAACACTATGTCTACCCTATTTCTTACACATCATCTTTATACATGTATTTAACAACCGATGTACTGGGGAATTACTAAGATGTTTATGTTAAACTTTGTAGTACAGTAATTTGTAAGAATACAAATATTTATGTGAGCGAAATGTAACACTCAGTGTATTTATGTGAGTGAAATGTAACACTCAGTGAGTGAAATGAAACACTCAGTGTATTTATGTGAGCCAAATGTAACACTCAGTGTATTCATGTGAGCCAAATGTAACACTCAGTGTATTTATGTGAGTCAAATGTAACACTCAGTGTATTTATGTGAGCCAAATGTAACACTCAGTGTATTTATGTGAGCCAAATGTAACACTCAGTGTATTTATGTGAGCCAAATGAAATGTAACACTCAGTGTATTTATGTGAGCCAAATGTAACACTCAGTGTATTTATGTGAGTGAAATGTAACACTCGGTGCATTTATGTGAGCAGAACTGGATTGATTGAAGACCTACCTGGATGGAGCGACGCCCACTAAATTGGGACCTAAGCCTCGGAATAAACCCCGGGTACCTTCAGTTTCTATGATATGCCTGTAACAAAACAAATAATAATTAAAAATTTCCAAACCAACAAAACTGATTTTTAATTGTTGGTCTCTTTTGCCTTTAAGGTCATACTCACATATATCACACTATACATGTTCAATGAATTTGCACCAATGGTTTTGTGCTTATTGAACATTTTCTGTTTACAAAGGTAATAATTTGATGTAGCTTAAATATTTAGTTGAAATGTGTGATTTTACCTGAGACAGTAGAAGAGGTTTGTGGAGACTCGGTGGTGATGTGTATGTGAGATGATTAGTTCCCGTGGCGATGACAGGGTACTCAGATTAGCACACTGGGTACCATTTGTGACGAGATTCACTGAAGGTACATAAACTGGTCTGAATAATGCAACGGATGACTGCAGGCGTGTCTTGACAACTTCTAGGGGACATGTTAACACTGCTCCTACTGTCCCCCCAACACTGAAAACAACAACAACAATACAAAATTTAAGGTCCAATAATGAAAGTAAAATAATGATGCTAATCTTTAATCATTTATAGACAGCAGGTCAAAATTCTAAATTGCCGTTAAAACAAGTTATCACTCTTATATACGTTTACTTTTGTATGAATGACAAATGCAGGACATAATTTTAAAAGAAATTTCAAATTTTCCCAATGGCTGGGATAATGTCAAAATAGGCCAACAAAGTCCAGTAAATATATAGATCAATGATTTGTAGAGTTAGGGATGGGTTGAGAGCTAGAGGCCTCGGGAACTAGAGTCTACATGTTGTTTTTACACTGCCATTCACTTATGACAAAATTCAAACAAGTGCGCACAATAATTGTTTAATATTATAAATCTCCAAATCACAACCTCATTCTATTAATTAGTTGTATGAAGAGGATTGTTGAGATGTCCTGACAGAGAGAAGCTCATCATGGGGCACCTGTTAGTCTAAACCACCAGATCTGTCATTTCCTTATCAAACAAGTACTAGTTTCTACCACAAGTTAAAGCTCATTTCTACTAATACGCACCAAATAATATCTTTCTCCTTGATGTCAAACATGAACTTAACTCCACAAACATTTTTTTTTACACAAAAGGAAAAACTGAATGATGTATTCACGGGTGGCATTTCTAATATTTCCTAACTGGTTACACACATGTACTAGTAGTTTTCCTTACATAAAACTTTCACAACAACATAGATGTACATTTGATGTCAAGGTCAAGGTCACACATTCCCGTTATGTAAATACAACCCTTCAAACAACACCTCTGGAAATTATCTTTATGTAAACACAAATGTCACGTTGGCACACAAGGCCAAAAAAGGACCATATAAACAAAACATTATCTAATACATCAAGGTACCTTTTACCTCATGATCCATAGTTACATATATATTAATATACAGCTAGGAATTACATCAACAAACACTTCCTCACAGATGGTAATTTTTTTTGGATCAATCGTTTTAATTTTATAACAATTCCCTTGATACATGTACCAATTCTATGATAGTATTTGAAAGTGACATTTTATTGTTTTCATAATGTTTTTCACACAATGAAATCAACTGATTTGCTGTGCTACAGTGTTTTATTTTACAGAATATTAAGGGAAGTAGTGCTCATGTTCTCAAGAAGAAGATGCAGATTAGCAAGGAGAAGGAAGTTTTGTTAACATGAATATATCATGTAAGAGGCTGTGCTTAACATTAACATCCTGTGACAGTCTGACCTTGGCAGTGTAAGGAATGAAGTCAGTTAAGTTGACCCAGTTTAGAAGATATATGACACATCTCACCTGGGAGAATAATCAATACCCTTTGTTATTACAACAGCTGTTTTTCATATTTAAATCTCAACTATTGTTACTGTTGTCTCTGAGTTGCATAAACAATTATATATTTTTTCAGGGACATGCAAGACAAATTAGCTAAAATCAAAATGTCCAACATTTTCTACATATATTTAATTAATGGCTTGATTGCAGGAAAGTTAGGAAAAGAAGCGTTTGTTTGGGGAAGATGCTGTACTTAAAGTTTCTTTTCCCTCCCATGCCAGCCCAATGGGTGAAGAAGTACTAGGGCAACAGGAAGCTCCCCCACAATCCTCTGCAGGGGAAGATGTTATATTTACAGCTAATTCAAATAGTCTCCTTGACATTATTGTTTACATTCTAGAGTATTGTTTACAAATTTTAAACACTTCATCCAAATTGCTACTTTAAAGTACACGTCGCTAAAGCATATGTAGTTCTTTCAAATTACAGAAAGGTTTTGAATGCCTATACCTGGCCCATCTTAAATGTTGCATTCTTAGATTCAATAAAAAAAATTTGTAAAAAAACACGGACACTTGATACCTTGCCACTGGCCCCCACTTGCGAGAGGGAAGGTGCTTGGGCATGGATCGTAAGCCTTTACATTACTCATCAAGTACAATTGTACCGGGTTTAAAAACAATGAGATAAGTATAGACTATACCCGTTAACACATTAAGGAGTGGAAAGGAAAACCACAGCACAGATCACACCTACTATATATTAAAGTTGTCCGTGATACAGATTAATTTTTAGAAATATATACGAATTTAGGGAAAGGAATATTTGCATGCCTCTCCTGGGATGGAACAATTTGGCTTACAGGGCAAAAATTCAACATATATATTTGTGTCCAAAGCGATACAAACTCTACAAACTACATAAATTTATTTTGATAGTTTCAAATTTGAACATCTTCAATTTTAAAAACTAATGACTATTTTAATCCTGAAGTTCAAAATCTGTTCGAAAGATGAAAAAAAAGAAGTGAAATATAATTTTGGGGAGAGAATGGTCTAAACTAAGTTTTTAAATTGTATAATATGGGCTAGGGTTGGGTTACTGTACATTTTTTATATTTCACGTAGGAGAAGTAAGATGTTAACTTTTTAGTTGTTATTAAAATACTATAGATACTTTTTTATAAATAAAATTTTTTTAAATAGCCAGATTACAAATTTCTAAATATTCTGTGTATAATTTTAACAAAATCCAACCCATTACACTTCGGCAATTAATTTAAATATATTGCAATAATGTCCTAAAAATAGTGTCGAGGACTGTCTTTCACAATGCAATGCAAAAGTCAAATAACAGGTAAAATCATCCCTAAAAGTTCATGGACAGAATTGACATCACTGCGACCCCCCTTATCAGCCCTTGTTGCCCTTCAGCCACCAGGGCAACTGAAAGCTTCCTCTAATCACCCACTTTGAGTGACGGAAAGTAAATTGTCTCGCAACATCTATCTTACATGTAATACTTTCCTGGCATAACCCAGACCTTACACTGAGAGTTGTGTAGATTATCAGGTAGACCTACATACTAAGCTATGACGTCAATAGAAAGACATGCTAGGCCTGAAAGAGCAGCTACATGTAGGACACGTGCTTACAAAGTGATTGACATAATTGTACCCACTTACACATAGAACTGCCAAGAAGTATATTATTTATCGGTTCACGAATTTATGCTCCAGGCTACAAAGTCTCAAATGATGATGCTGGAAAAGTTATACGCACACTTTCATTAGCTTTGTAATGCCCATAAATGATGTTATGTTACCTGAATATGCAGAGATATTCCATCTTTTCTTTGACTGATATCAAAGTGGACAAAACTACTAGGCCCGAAGGCATAGTCTTCATAGCTAGAGACCTGCCGTCAACTTGTCATTTGAAACTGGCAAATTTCTATTTAGTAATAACTAATTCATGCCCTTGTAATAATTCTAGTTATGAATTTGTCCATTAAGTAGCTTTCTGTTGGTTCTAGTCTTCTAATGCTGATCAGCAGTTCCGTCGGTTATCTGCTAGCATACTTAGCTCTTTTAATGTTTGTATTGATTTGTTTTTATTTTCTTCATTAGAAAATCCTTTAGATTTCAATTGTCCAAGAGCTGATTATTCGGGCTGGATACATGAATGTTAATTGTCAGAGTTACAAATCCATATTAGATAATTATGGTCAATGCTACAGATTTTGTTTACCTTTAATTCAATTTGGGTCAAGTATAAATATGACACAACTGCATGTCTGTTACATGTCAGAAGAGGTTTGTTATTCAACTCAACTGTTTAGAATTGTTGATACATGTAAGTATGTTCTCACTGTTCACTATCCGGGTCAGTTGGTAGACTTGAGAATGGGACATATGTTTATTGTTTGATATATAAATTGGCATGCTAGTCGCAAGCTTTTACCTCTATATATACCTGATGTGAGCTACACGTAAACCTCAATTCTGGTGACACATTTACTGCAGATATAAAAAAATTTATCGTGAAGGCGAATGTTTGACATACTCCTACACCATGGTCTTTATTCAGGCAATCAGCTGTTACCTTTGTTTGATGTCAAAGCCATCTTTAGTGGTATTGGATAATCCCTTAGCTATAAGAGCACCAGGGCAACTTGAAGTAGATTTGAAGATCCAGTTCACATGTTTAAATAGATTATTTAGCTTAAAAAAACTCTACTTTAAATAGGGTAATTTCACCTTCATGTACATTACGGCATGCCAGCCCAATGGTTAGAGGAAAGAATCATCAACATTACTGGCAACAAACAAAGACATGACAGTACAATCAAAGGACACAATACAAAAACATCACAAACAGATTGGATTCATGTTGCCCATTTAAGCTCTACGTTTACAAGGGCAACAGTTTGTTTAAAAACTAAGAGATACATTAAGCTATTTAATAAACAAAAAAAAAGCACCAGTATTTCCACGTGTGAATAACCTTTGACACAAAATAGAGCCAGAGCTTCATATTAAAATCAATGATTATGTGATTTTACCCTTCAGCCATACTCCCAGAATGTTTGTTATGATTGTTTGATTGGGGCTTTAAGCCATAC
>JAVFBX010155294.1:0-15222 GCA_034783855.1 Mopalia kennerleyi
ATTAAATTCAAAACATCTTTATGGTAGATATCTACGATTATATTCAAGCTTCCTATCTAAATCCAGGTTAAACAGATAAGCAGAGGCGAAGAACAGAGCGCGCCGGGCATGCGCACAAGCCGCTGTCCGGTTTTCTTGGACATGCAAAAACTAAATTAGCCAATTATTTTATTTGGGTGACGATATTACAGAACGTCTTTAAATCATTGGTAATTTATCGTAGTGTATTGTTTCAATTTATTTTGGCCACATTTCTTCAGCAGTGTAGTGCTTTTGGTGTTTTCGGTGTCTCTAAGATATTACATTAAAACATCGAATCGCTACATCGACAATTTATACTTTTTTTTAGCATTCCTGGAGATAAACTGGCCAAACGGAAATGGTAAAGAAATTGCAGGCAGTGTGATAAAGCTATACGAAAGGAACGCGGGATACGTTGTAACGTGGGGTGGTCATCATAGACAGCCTTACACTTGCTGTTGCGTCTGTTTCATTTGCCCAACGCAGCCATCGAATGATTATAAAATATGGAAATAATATGCGAAAATGACAAATTTATTTCTTTAGTTCTAAAATAATTTTATCGGTTTTCCTTCCAATTTCAACTTAAGTACAGTCTACTCTTTGCTTTTTGAGTTATATATTCGCCACCGTGCAGGGAAAACTTCCAACGGATCTAATGACAAAGATTTAAATTCTTACCGGAAACCAGGTCATAGTCTTTCCAGCCAGAAAGTAACCTTCAGAGCTGTCACGATTAGGGCGGAAGGTGGCCTGAATGTGACAGAAATGTACCCACATAACAGCTTATATACATTGTTTTAAAAAAACTTTAAATTGGGAAGAGAAGTAAGAGTGAAAAAACTATGGATATTTAAACCATAATTCTGGCGAGGTTGATTATCAATTGCTCATTGACCTGTCCACGCGTATCACCCTTAACTCAGCTATATGCTGTGCCATAACATTTTATAGTTATACCTCATGCCAAGTTTTTTTTTGTAATTGGTCGAAACGGCGTCACGTAGCATCAAACATTTCAACAAAATAAAAGAAATCTATCATTTGAAACTAGAAGAAAAAAAATCAAAATAGCTTACCCATAAACCCACAATTAACACCACAACAAAGTAGACAGCAATTGTAAGGTAATCGGTCCAGCCTAAGTTTGGCAGAACTATGGAGGAGGCCATCACTCGGTTGTTTACAGTAACTTTGTATACTGAGACTAGCATGGAATCTCATGTAATCCTTCTGGTGCGATGCGTTCAAAGCGGTTACTGAGGGGAAATCAAACACATGTTCCAGCCTGTGTAAATAAAGAAAAGAATATTTGCGCACATCTTACCATGTCTAGCTCTTGTATTCAAACAGGCTAATAAGATAGGCAGATCTGATAAATACAATTAATCGATTTTTTCCTGGTGCCCTGGGATGGGTTGGTCGTATTTTAAAACCAGAATACCGATAACTGGATCGGAATTTCAGAACAATAAGAAAATGATTCGAAAATAAATCTTCTGGAATCTTTTATAATCCATCTACTTACCACGCATACCCATATCACGCCAGATAGTCGTGCAGCCGCATTATCATGTTTTGTCTGTATTATATAACGGCCTTGGCTGTATGGCGAATGGTGTGCCTAAAGCCTGCGCCCTTGATTCAAGCACATCCCGCGAGCTCCCACTGATGAGGGAAACTATAGGCCTTTATTCAATATAAATGAAGACTTCCATTTAAAATATTGTAATTAATAAAAGACCATTTATTGCAATTTACATTTACAGTTTATAATTCTCCTGATTAATTCAATGACACTGTTCGTTCATCACACGGAAGTCCTCGAGTGTACAGCTCGCTTATATAATACTTGTCGTCGTGTATTGTGAACGAGACCATTCTCGAGTTTCTTGTGAACGAGACCATTCTAGTGTTTCTTGTGAACGAGGCAATTCTCGCATAATCGCGTTAACTTGTGGATCAGACCGTTCTCCCGTTTCTTGTGGACGAGACGATTCTCACGTTTCTTGTGGATGAGTTGATTCTCGCGTTTTTTGTGAACGAGACCATTCTCGCGTTAACTTATGGAAGAGACCATTCTCGCGTTTCTTGTGGATGAGTTGATTCTCGCGTTTCTTGTGAACGAGACCATTCTCGCGTTAACTTGTGGATGAGACCATTCTCGCGTTTTTTGTAGACGAGACCATTCTGGCTTTACTTGTGGACAAGCCTAAGACCATTCTGACGTTTCTTGTGAACAAAATCATTCTCGCGTTTCTTGTGGACGAAATCCATTCACGCGTTTCTTGTGAACAAGACCATTCTCGCGTTTTTTGTGGACGAGACCATTCTCGCGTTTCTTGTCAACGAAACCATTCTCTCGTTAACTTGTGGATGAGACCGTTCTCCCGTTGCTTGTGGACGAGACGAGTCTAACGTTTCTTGTGGATGAGACCAAAATCGCGTTTCTTGTGAATGAGTCTTGTTGATGAGACATTCTCGCGTTTCTTGTCGACGACACCATTCTTGCGTTTCTTGTGGACAAGACCATTCCGGCGTTTTTTGTGAACAAAACCATTATCGCGTTTCTTGTGAACAAACCCATTCTCGCGTTTCTTGTGAACAAGGCCATTCTTTCGTTAACTTGTGGACGAGACCATCGTCGCGTTCACTTGGACGGGACCATTCTTGCGTTTTTTGTGGACAAGATCATTCTTGCGTTTATTGGGAACAAAACCATTCTCGCGTTTCTCGTGAACAAGACCATTCTCGCGTTTTTGTGGACAAGATCATTCTCGCGTTTCTGGTGAACGATACTATTTTCGCGTTAACTTGTAGACGAGACCATTCAGACACACTTCAACCCCTTCTGAATATAAGCTGGAGATTAGCAATATAATTTCGTATGCCAGTGGGGTAGACTGCTGCCACATAAAATGTTTCTACGTTGTTAAGGCACTCAGGGAATTTGAAAAAATAACTGCAAGGAAAGAAGAATAGACATTAGCTCACAAGTGAACACAGATAAATTATTTGCCAGTCTATAACTTTTGGAATTCTTTAACTCAGGAATAGGCAGGGGAACACTTCTTGGAGTCGGGACAGTATGAAGCATCAGTAAAAATCTGCAAATAGTCACCCCAAGCAGATTGAATAAAATAATTAAAGCATAAGATAATTAATAGGTGAATCAAATTTCTTAACGCGCTCATTGACTTGGAAATCCACCACTGGTACTAAAAGATGCCATAGTGGGGTAGGTGATGTGATGTCGGTCTGTAAGAGTGTCAGGTCAATTCCAACCTCTGCTACGACGCGTCTTATGCTGAGACTAAAAGGCAAACAGGTGCGCTTCTCATATAGGTAATCATTATATGATGGATCTAAAAGAGAAGATGAGAGATTATATTTGGTGATGGAATTCCGGGTTGAAGTCGAGCACATGTTATATACTACCATATACTGTCATGGGTCAGCGGGCTGAATTAAGTTTATGCATGATGGCAAGGCAAGGCGGACGGGTTAAATGAAAGAGACTGATATAAACTCATGTTTTGCAATTAATTTTACGTTGGAAATAGACAAATACGCAATTATTTCAAGCGACAGCGACTACTGGAGTCATAACTGGAAATGACAACAATCCCTCAGTATATACAAAGAAGCATTACATTAGATGGCTGATACACCGTCATATCATATTGGAACAGTCCTAAGTGGATAACAGCGAGTTTAGTCTACGCTTGAAAAATGTGTGGTACAAGTTATAAAATAGGTATAATCCTATGTTTTGTGAACCGACCATGCGAGGGCTGTGGAAGACATCAATGTATCACTCATAATCTCTAGGCCTATACCAAAAGATAACCTTACAATTTTGTAAATTTGTCAGAAGTGTAGAGATTAGTTTCCAAAAGTGGAGGTTCGGTGTCTATGTGAGGAGAGAAGGTAGTGAAAAGGCATTTGTACACCTGGTAAATTCAGCATCATTTGATAGGTAAAACTTCATATAATAATTTCATTGTGGAATGACAGTATTAATTGAACAGGTCATATAACCGATCCTGCTTCAAAAACAATAAAAATGTGTTTAATTTTGTTTAAATTGGATTTATATTGTACTTAAGGTTATTTCATTTTATATACGATGGTGTGCCAGCATGAGACTAACAACCTTTTGAATGGCTATCACCTTTTAAACATAATTGGCATTTGGAGTTGTTTTTTATTCAACATTTATACACGCTGTAGCTCAGTCGGTAAAGTGTTGGGCATGTAACCCAAAGGTCGCGGGTTCAAATTTCGGTGGAGGCAATGCATTTGTTCACGCGTTTATATGAAGAAACTGAGAATGCTGCTTTAAAACCCACAATGAATTACAATAAGATATTTCAGGCTGTTGCTAACTTTTCAACTCGTGTTAAAAATGTCACTCTTAACCAAACCAATTTTATGTCACAAATGGACACAGAATTTGACTGCGGTCATGTGAAACGCAAACGCTTGCTTCATTGTGCTATCCCCCGCTCCCGCACCACATTGTGCTATCCCCCGCTTACCCACTACATTGTGCTATTCCCCCCCCCCCCCCACCACACTTCACACAACCTGCCGATGGATATTTGTTTTGTCTGAGTATGAAATCTTCATGTTTTTTGCAACTTTTACTCTTCAAGGCTGGTAACTCTTAATACGAACGGCATGACTTGAATTAAGTTATCTCCCTTCTGTAACATTCTCCAATCGGCTAAACCTTGCGTTATTCTGGACAGACTGGCGTCAATGTGTGCATAAGAACTGAGGAAATCAGAGATAACAACTCGATATAGCATGCGAAAAACAGACTATTAACTGTACTCAATATCCTTTTAAAACAAAAAAAGCGACAGTTACTTATTATTAGGAGATAATAAGTCCCAATTAGATGCTAGCTAAGAAATATTAAGTCCTACTTAAAATTTATTTTAGGAAACTATAAGTCATGATAATTGCCAATATCGTTACACAGCATTATTACCGTGGAGTATTTTTGTGGTAAAATTGGAATACCCCTCAGATTATCATCAAGCATCTTTCTATCATTATGGATACTCCATTTTAAGAAATAAATAGACCTTTTCTCAATTTAGTTTTATTTATTTTTATTTCCCATGATTGCGATAAATACACACGAATGATTCTTGTGGGAAGTAATTGACCATCAATTTGTACATGCTTGGCCTATTCTGGAGTCAATTTGTGTTTTCTCTATTTGACGAGTTCGTATACCATGGTCCAGTATAAAAGTACATAATTTGCTTAGAATTAAATTTGAGATATGAAGTAGCTCCAATAAGCTTCAAGTTAGATTCAGCTCAATATTTCTTAAAACTGAACACTAATGTGATGTTAAGGAACATCTGTTTTCAAGAAAAAAGTACCAATGCTGCGATGAACTAGCAGTGTGAGTTGGTGCCCAGGGTTGAGCTATTGGGTGACTAATCCGACCCTCCTAAAGTTACCCTTCATATGATACCACAATGGCTAAAACTATACGACATGGAAATAGGTTTATGTAATCTTTTTGGACACTTTGAATAAGAATCAAACATGTTAAGTAGAGCCTATTTATTGAATTCTGGCGATAAAAAGGAAATTTTATAACTGTCATTTTTAGAACCTATGGTTATAAAGTTGTAATGGACTGGTTTTACCGCTCCATTTAAACCCTGGGACCACAGTGATAAATTCTCAGTTCTCCTTCATCTTTGAGAGCGCAGCAGAAAGATCGATAAGCTGCGTAAGATGTTAGTGTTTGGCAGAGATGAAGTTGTTTCCAGTCTTATAGTTATAAGGGGAATATCAGTTATCGGCCGAATGTTTCATCTCCATTTTATGTCCGTGTTTATTTAGGCTTGATATTTCATAAAGTCAGCCAGTGGTAACGAAAGTGAAATACAGCTAGGGTTTTTTTATTGTTGGAGCCAATGTCAAACAAACTACATTGTCTCTATACATACATACAGTGGAAGCAATGTCTTCAGATGAAACAGCGGAAATAACAGAATGATGGATAGCTTCTAATTAAGCCAATCAATTAAACAACTAAAAAACTGAACTGACAAAGCTGTCATAGAACTATACGCAGCCAATATCAATTGGTAGAAATGAATATATGAGCACCAAAATAAATGGAGGAAGCGATCATGCTGATGTGCTTCTCTAGGCGATTGATAAGAACACAGGCGAACTTGGTCATTGGAATCCGAATACTTCCTGGTTTTCCGGAATAGAGTTTTTGGTTTACTTTTACGACCGCACTAAAAATCTATTGAATTCGGCTCACATGTAATTTCTGTATAAGGTGCTTTTTGCAGGTATTATAAAATAAAGATTTAAGTGACTCGTTGAAGCAATACTTGCCCGTCACACTGTCAAACTGTGTGTACGCTGGATGAATATCTTTGTGAACCCGGGAAAGGACGAGTATTTACGGTACACTTCTTTGTCTGAAGGAAAAAGGAAAGATCAAACAGACTCCATGATAATTGAGTCCAGAGCCATTGTTATATTTGTTCACATAAAAACTTGCAACCGTTTGATTTCGCCTATAGTAATTTACACGCAGGACCATGATATATATATATATAATGGATGAATGGATATATTTATATATGTATCTATAACATGCATGATGTGAAGAGAATGTATCCATCATTCAAGCATGCCCAATCTTATATGGACATGTTTCACTACAAGAGTGACTAATGAAACGTCGAAGCTGAATAATCATTGACAATGGGCACGATATATTCACCTTAGAACTGCAAGATCTCCATTCAGTCGTGTAACTATTATATTTGGTATTGCTGTAAGGATGTATTGTGAATGATAAGCTGGACCGCTGAAGTGTCTTTAAGAATCATCACGTAAACATGGCAAATTACTAACAAGTGTATTAAGCATTTTAAATTTAAATTTGTGAAAAGTAGGACCCAAGAAACCCAAAGTGAAGAAATGGAGCGAATTTTCGGTTCGGTAACCGAGACTCGTACAACAACTTTATCTTTTCAGTTTAAGTTATGCTGATTTTTTTTCTCTGTTAAATTACCGAGCAAGGCATGTAGCCTTGTTCTGTAGAGGGTCGGGCGGCTGAGTGGCCCAGGAAGCCGGCATTTGCTGCTGGCGATTCGGTGCCTAACTCTAAGGGCCGTGGGTTCGATTCACAGTCCACATGATGTAATACCCTTATACACTCAGTCTCGCAGATACGTAATACAAGGACACTGGGAGGGTATCAGTGGCTCGATGTAACCGGACTTACATATACATCTGTATGGACTGACCTCTAACTAACCACACAGGCCAAAGCTTTCATGTTCTGAGAGGTAAATGCTAACCAGCTTCCCATATGACTATTATCTCAGCACACATCGATCAAATGAATGGCTTCTTGATACATATTGACATCAGATTGATAGACAATGGCTATATTATAACATGAACAGCTACAACTATCTACAGTGTCCTTTTCATGCTTTGGACAGATGAAGCTGTACAGTAGATTGCGTCATCCATCAATCCAGACTGAGCGGTCTAGGGGACATAACTCTAAATGAATAGAGAACCCCTGCCCACATTTTTACCCCTACCACATTGACGTCAGGTCTTAATTACGATAAACGAAACACAGGAATTGTTTTAGATCTGGCTAAAATCAGATTGTACTGCAAAGTGACATTTGACGAATAATTGTATGTTTTCTGAACTTCTAAAAAATAATTACAATGACACAAATTGTTTAGGGTTCATTTTGAAATTTGGAAAGATTTGAAGATTTGGCTACACCTAAGTCCTGGTCGGTAAAAGTGTGACAGGTCTACCGTAACTCATTTAAGAAAGTCGGTACTATGATCAACACACCGTTTTATGTCAATGATTGTAAAACTGTAAGTGAGACAAGGTTTGTTCACTCGAACAAATTCCCAAGTGACTTCTACGTCCGTCTACTTACCAAACGTAAATTGAACACACCCTAGATTGACGTATAAATTGGACAACTGGAATCAAAGTCAAGTGTTTTTTTTCATATGTTTAGAAGGCTCGAACGCTTTCTAATATCGATTCGTGACCAGTATATGTACGTTCATCAGTCTTTACATCCGACACTGAATATCTTGTTAACGATCAACACCGCCATATCTTGATGCCGGAGAACCGCAAACAGTGTTATTGATTGGCTGATTCAAAGAGGAAATTAGTATAGGTCGTTAGGTTAAAGGGAAAAGATTATCGAGTTTATAAGACATCAAATTACCGTGCTTACTACCATGTACTCTTTGGTATTCTGCCTCTCACATATACCAGGACAATGGTCGCGCATTTTCTCGTGATGCACAAATACTGAAGAGGGAGTGCTACAAAAGACCTTCCTCGGTGAGTTATTTCTCATTTCGCCAGCAACAAACCTCTGACAGGTTCAATTCGTCAATTTTTGATTTCCCATTGACTGGTTTCAGTTAATTCACCGGGGTAACTCCAGCGAATCCACAGCGTAGGTAGCAGAGAAAAGTTTATCGATATGACTCGAGAATATAATTTTTTTATTTTATATATTTTATGGTTTTTGGTACGGGTATGGGTAAAGGGGGAAAACACATGTGGAAACATCATGAAAACCTGAGTCAGGGGTTCAACAACGACAAAATAAACTCTGCTGCTAGGATATCCCATCAATGATGATTCGAATCCTACAGATCCTATCTCTCTTCATTGTGATTTGCAGATATCTGAGTGATTAACCCTACGAAACCAAGCCTTTATGTCAGAAATAAATATTTGGTGAAAACGATGTTTGAAATGTCTTACTATTCAAGCAGGACGGCTTCTATGCAATACAGATAAGTAGAAACGTAAACGGCAAATGTCATTTCGAATAAACCCCCCACGAGTTAAAATCTTATTGTATTTAATTCTAATGATTTGCGACTCATTATTTTTTTTCTTGTTTAAAGTTTAAACACCGCCAATAATAAATATATGTAATTCAAGCGTACATAATATGGCTGTTTGCTGTGGACCTGCCAGAAGCATGACCCAAGCGTTGTGTATGTGTTAGAGTCATCCCAATTCTGATGATGTTGAGCCAAAGAATACATATTTTCAGACAGCTGCTAGATTAGGTCTATTGTTAAGACCGCCCCATCACTGGGAATATGTTATGAATGAAAACAAGGAACTGAGACCCTAGTTATTCATGCGAGCCGGTTTCATTAGATACTAAGACTGATGGGACCGTCTTGTCTGATCTATGACAATAGTGGTTGAAATGAGTTTTAATGCAAAGGGTTATCTGATTCAGACAACCACAGATCTAAAATGAGCTTGATTCGTAAGTTTCTTTGCTAGACACCATTCGAAGCAGCATGTGGTTGGTTCGAGCTTTATTGGGTTATATGGGCCTGCGGCCGTGGCTTAGTGGTTAGAGTCTGCTTACTAATCCTACTTCGATGAAGCGTTCATGGGTTCTAGTCAGACTGTCGACTATCAGGTATATTATTGAGTAGCTCGATGGGACTCCAGCAATCGCGGGGTGGCTTTTGCAAGGTTTCTTCGGGGGTTTCCATCGTATTTAAGCGAGGAACAGTGTGAAGTGCAAATACTCTTGAGTAAGACGTTAAACCGGCAATGTGCAGCAGCGTGGAGCACGATGCCTTATACCCCTCTGATAAAGGTTCGAACACTGAAATACGTGGAAGTCCCATTTAATAAAATAAGGACAACCCGTAACATAGAGCAGCTTTAACATTGTTTGTTTGTTTGTTTGATTGGGGTTTAACGTCGTATTTCACTCATATGACGGCGGATAGCGCTACAGATAACCAAGCATACGCATAGTTAGAGTCCGTGCTCGAAAAGAAAATTATCTTTACATGATATTCCGGCAGAGACAATACACGAAAAATGGCAGATGTATTTGATTGTTCTCTTGGTGTTTTCAATTCGCTTTGATCTTAGTCTGACCGCCGAAAAGGGGTAAGTGTGGTAAGGCTTATGACATAACTTCGCTGAGGCATCAGACTTTCCTAGGGAAGATGCATGAAGAGAAAATTTATAACAAAGAAATTCAACTGTTAATCGAAACAAACAGCGTATTTAACCAAAAAATTGGTTTGACACATAGGCAAAAGCCCCATATCAAAGCCTTTAGGCTCTAGTTTTTTATTGTGGAACTCAAGAAAGAACAGTATTTTTGGAAATTCTTTGAAATACCCGGTGGCATTATGCTCATCATGCACCCGGCGAATATTTAACCCAGAAAATTACCTCGCGATTTCGACCGGGTTGTGCTTAGGCTCTCGAGGAGGGAGTTTTTAACACTCGAACTGGGTTGTCTTAAACATGAGAGCTTGGTTAACAAACTCGGTCAGCGATAATAACCCGTTCACGACTCACTATGCGTATTGATATTTTGCATCTAAAACGCTAAATCAGCTTCAATTTAGACAATTGACCGTTTAGATTCGAAACAATGGTTCAGACTTATAGGTATACAATTCAGCTACAAAAACCCAACTATTAAAAGGCTTTTTGAGGTAGTCCTTCAAACAAAAAAATGAGTAAATTGTCTCAATTTTTGACAACTTCATAATATGGGCTATAGCAATAGCCCCATAAAAAGAAAAACAAACAAACAAACAACCAACCAATCATAATTAGGTTATTTAAGATAATTCATAGCAAAAAAGGCGAGACAGATGCAGGCCTATTTATTCCGAAATGACTGCATCCAACATAATGGTCAGTTTATATACATTAAACAGAAATGCGAGCCGTTAATTTGTTCTATTACCTTGATTGTTTGTAATTAGCACGGTAACGTAACACTATTGAAAAGGATATAGAAATACTCATATGTACAGATTAAAACCTTTCGAAATGTTCCCTAGGCACGGGGTACAGCAATTAATCACAACAACAACAGTATTGTTTTATGGATTTGAAGGGTCACCTAACTGATTTGCCGTTATCATTAAGAGTTGTACGCAATAGTCATATTACTTTATATTGTCAGTTTAACCAGAAAATTGATAGGATCAGTGTATTTGTGTTTGGAATATTTCAATCTGGCGTGTAATTAAATACCGGAACAAAAACCCTTGGTTACATGCAATCATGGTGTAGATGGATGAGGCGGCCATGGAATTGCTGTTTGTATCTATAACTGAGGTTAACTCCGGTCAGCACAATTACACGGATCTCTTTTCAGGTCGCTTAGAAAATCGACCGCTGTTAAATGAGATCAGTTTTTATACAATTCTATCTCCGCTTTAATTAATATCCCCTTTTTGTTAATAAAATAGGTTGGAGCAGAGGCAGTATCAGTGCCAGTGTGTCCCGCGTGGCTATTGATCGAAACATAGCTTACATGTCATCGGCACAGCCAACAGACCCCAATTCAACCTGACTGTTAACATAGCTATAGGCGTTTTAAATACACTTTGAAAACTCTACAATACGGCTGATAAATACACTTTACTCCTCTCTCCAATTGCGCAATGATTTTAATGTTTAAGAGTATCTCTTTCGCTATTTACTTCAAAAGCATGTACGCCGAGTCGTTGATTACACATATGAGTGCGTTATATGTATTTTGTGGTATTTTGTTTATTAATGTCTAAGTCACAGCCTGAACGTGTCTTATATCAGCTACATACTTGAATATGGAGAAAGACGCCATCGTTCAGATGTCGCACAAAGATAACTTACCAGTGATACGAACATTATTCAGCAAATGTTTCACATGCAATGTAACATTGTGCCGTGTTAGTTTAGATGTATGGTCGTGCAGAAACTGATGGTGATGAACATAAGGTCTTTGGGTTAACGTTTGAAGAGAGGCTGTTCCGGAGTCATGGTTGGTTTTGATATGAATATGAACCAAACATATAGTTATAAAACGATTTACTTCAACGGATTGTTCCGAACAGTATTCAGCAAACGGCAAAACGGTATTTGAGCCAATAAACTAAATAAATGCGGATGGAATAATACACATTATTGCGAACGTTTATATCTTTTGAATTTGTATACAAATACAAAACGAACAAAACCATTTCGCTAGACTGATCTTCTTTTGTCCTAAAATTACGTGACATTTTGGATGGTCAATTTCGAGGTACTTAAGGTAGAAAGACAGCCTCGAATACATTGGAGAGAGTCGAAAAGTCACCCCAATGGCACCGTTGTTGGTTACCGTTTACAGGACTATAATGGAAGTCGAGTCAACTGACAATTGTGTGAATTGTCATTTAATTTTATTTGTTGTGAATTTACCAATCAATCCTTCTGATCCTATAGATTGGATCGAAAGAAATAAAACCATGTTTTCTAATCACATCAACACTGTTACACTGTTGCAAATGGTACAAACACTAGCAAGTCGATCAGTTTCAGAAACTTGTTGATTACGACATTCACATGTTACACCAGCCAAAATCTGATGCTTAATTTTGTAATCAAATTATTTGCAAAGTTGACCAAAGTAACCTGTTAAATTTTAGACGGGTCATTCAGAAGAAGTCTATATAAATTGATTTTCCCTGAGTAGTTTAAAATAGAAGACCTTAGACAAAACTCCGTAGAATGGCACATGCATATGACATGCTTTATATTCTGCATATTTCTCTTCATCTGAAGGGCTAATTAAAGTTATATATATTTAAAAAAAAAACAACCACACTGGCACTTGCATGTAGATTCATTAAAATCGATCAGTCATCTTATGTTCCATAGGTAAACCCCAAGCGAAAATTTTCTTAATAAACCTTGATCTCGATTTGTGTTATGGGTAACGTACACACATCTCAAGAGAAGGTAATGACTATTTATATGGTGTAGAAAGTATTGTTGAAAATGTAGTCAATAAGATATTCAGCATGGATTATGAATAAATCAGCATGCAAATGAGTATTTCTGAGGTATAGAGATTAACCAATGAATATGTCTGGTAATGACGATGAGTATTACAACCTGTCTGATAGAGAGGGAAGTTTCGCATTAAACAGTTAGTCCTTTAACTTTTTGATTCTCTTTTATGATATAATGGGTCTTTGTGAGAGAGGAGTAGACAATTTAGGTACAAGATTTTGATATTCCTGTAAACTAGCAAACTGGGGGCTTGGTTGGTCATATTGGAAAACAAATGGAGTTATTGACTTTTTAGACCCTTTACCTGGTTCCCAATTGAAACCCTTTGTGGATACAAAGTTTGAAGAGTTTGAAATGAATAAACCTCTCTTTCTAAGAGTTTCTGCTTGATTTCTTTTTAAGAGGGACGACTTTGTTTTGGCATTTTTTCGATCGGCATGATTTCAAAATGACCTTTAAGCGAATGATCGGGGTGAGTGAAATGTTCAGCTATTGGGGATATGAGGTTGGACCTAATGGAGCTCAATTGATTGTTTGCTCTAAGTCGAAGGGGATTCTTGGTTTCACCAATATATTGCTTTAGACACTTCTTACAAGTAATAAAGTATACCACATTTTCTGAATCACAATTCAAACTGTCTACCAAATAATAAACATTTCTAGTTTGTTCCCCAACAAAGGAGGCCTTATCTGCTATGTATGTATCTAGTTTGCATATCGACTTCATACATTTTGGGGATCTGTCTGACACTGTTACAGGGCGATTGTTCTATTCTTGCCCTTGGTCTAAATTATACCAGTCCAGTTGTCTGAAGGTGCGGGATTTGTTTTGGCGTAGAAGTTGCCTAGTATATCCTCTTGGGCTAAAGGCCTTCAATGCAACAGAACAAGCCTTATTGAAGGTAGCAAGAGTGCTAGAATTTATGTGAAACTTTATTACTTGGGATTTAATAATTCCCTTGAAGGTATGTGGAGAATTAAAAGATTTAGCATGAAGTAGTTTTGGGTATCTTTACGCTTAAAGAACACCTTAAAATTAAAGAGTTCATTTCATGTAATCAAAATGTGCTCTGAAAGATATATTTTCTTTGTGAATTTCTCAAGGTTGGTTGACTTTATGAAAGTTTATAATACGAGCCAAAGTCATGAATCAGAATACTGTTTTTACAGTGACGATCGCTGTGACGTAATCCGTTCTCTGATGGAAAAACATCTAGAGATCAATCATTGTCTACATGTTATTGGCAATTTAAGGAAAACGCACTGTATTATATAGTTTATCTAATAGGATTTTCCAGATGTGCTTGAACGTCCAATAACCACAGCGAAATAAATAACTAGCTTTTTGTGTAACCTAATAATAAACTATAATTAATCAATCAGTTCTTTAAAAAAGAATAAAATGACAAATTTCCCTTTATGCTGATTTTAAGCATGCTGGCATAAATACATTGGAAAGGTTTTTACATAGATGTATGTACAGTCCGCCATGTATAGTATCACGTGTTGGACAGAATGATCCTATTAATGTGACGTCAATAAGTACTTGGGATATTTGCCTCCAGTAAGATATAAGATAGCATACTAATTACAGCCAGTTCTCTCTTAGTTCATTCCACACAGCACACAATATAGATATTTTTTGAAAAGTATCTGATAAAAAGCCAGTCATTTCGATTTAGTAATCTAATATCTCTATTGATCGGTATAGACGGATAACAAACCTCGCTCCATTACCATTAGTAGCTTTAATATTACCATTTTGTGGAGTTTTAGTCATATCGGATGTATAATAACATTTCCATAAATACTGTTTTTGTACTTTTAACAGATTTATAGCCTTGCAGCGAGCTAGGGTTCTATTTTATTCCGCTGGGAATTGACTTGATCCGAACACAGTCAATTATTATTTCTACAATCTACATATCATCGCCTTGAACCTATCGTGTTATCAAAGCAATATGATCACTATTTGAAATAACAACTAGTCCAATTGGCAAGGACTCTGTCAGGTGGATATAATTGTTTAATATGCCCTGTCCGAAAACAATATTTTGTCGTTTATTGCGAGTTGTTAATGCTCAACAGGGTCAGTGCTCTCACTACGCCCTCAAGTACAATATCCTCAAATTGTACAAGAAAACAGTCCCGGTATAAACAAACATAACAGTATTATAATTCTAGTTTTATAATTTTTATCACATACTAGGCCTATATGTAGCGGAATAAACTGGTGTCCAAAAGAAACGATACCACCTGTTTGCAACGACATAAAAGAAAAACTAAACAATGCAGAAGTTTAGGATTGGT
>JAVFBX010155398.1:0-12074 GCA_034783855.1 Mopalia kennerleyi
TTACTATTTCTATGTCAATGCCAATGAGTGACACATCATGTTGACCCCAGCTCATGTTAATATTTCTATGTCAATGCCAATGAGTGACACATCATGTGGACTCCAACACATGTTAATATTTCTATGTCAATGCCAATGAGTGACACATCATGTTGACTCCAGCACATGTTAATATTTCTATGTCAATGCCATGAGTGACATATCATGTGCACTCCAACACATGTTAATATTTCTATGTCAATGCCAATGAGTGACACATCATGTTGATCCCAGCACATGTTAATATTTCTATGTCAATGCCATGAGTGACACATCATGTGGACTCCAACACATGTTAATATTTCTATGTCAAGGCCAATGAGTGACAAATCATGTTGACCCCAGCACATGTTAATATTTCTATGTAATGCCATGAGTGACACATTATGTGCACATGAGCACATGTCAATGCAAATGAATGACACATCGTGTGGACAAGAGGGAATTGCTTACGATACTTTATATATACAATGGCGAAAATGAGTACGATCCACTTATCCACATTGAACATTTATGATTACAGTAGGCACACTGTGATACATATAAACACCGAATTTGTACAGAAAAGTTTATCCGAAATCTTAGGCGTATAAATGTCAGATGTTCCACAGCACGATGAATGGCATGTGTGTATCTGGTGAAGTGTTACCGCGTACGATACAAGGTAGATAAGACCCGCCTATGCCCGGATATAGAGACAGTGGGTCAGGAGGGGCGACAGGACAGACAATTTCCCTGTTAACAATTCCATTAAATCGTCAAGGGGCTTAGGGCAGAATATTGCAACTGGGTTCATGGGCGTCTCGACCATTAATGACTCTCAAGTCAACGAGAGAATACGTGGGTGTTAATTATTCGGTGGAAAACGTATATATAGCTTTTAAATTAAGAAAATGTAAATTATCTTTTAATAAATAGATCTTTTCGATTTTGCACTTTGGCGTGTTTTTTATTTTATACATTTATAAACACGGGTTTAAAACATTTCTCGTATGACTAAATATGAGCACACATCCCGTCACTTAGTTGGCCGTGGATGAAGGATTCGCGGAGTAACTGCTAATAACTTCCACAGGGAGAAGTCAATCGAGTCGGTGTTAAGAATGTCGGCCGATCTTTTGTTACATCTTTTCTCCAATTTTCTTCGGACGTGTGTGTATTGGCAAGTAAGCAATTTGTTGGCGACATTGTGGTTCGAGCTAACTCTTCCCCGGAGGATTAGAATAGGGCAAATCAGAGAGATCGGTTTGTCGAGTTGATTTCTTTACCAGTCGTGGACAGTTTAATTTTTAAAACTACATCTGGGGAATTTCCTCCAGGGATCCAGATGTGAAATACACTTGCCAAAGCACAATAGTTGTCCTAGAATTCTATTACACTCTTTTTATGTTCTAACAATGGGTTAGGTTGAAGGCGTCTTCTTTTCATTTTTACCCGAATCCGAACAATTTGAAACATTTGAAAATTATTGTATGAAGTCAACACGTTTGCCTATAACTACGTCTGTTGTCTAAATATTACCCAGGTTTGACCACGCAGCGTATGACGGATGGACCCAACATTTAATTTACGTCCCCGTTTTATGCATCGAGTTTATTCCGGAAATTTACGACAAGTATCGCAAAACTCGGTTTGCCATGGCATTGAATAATGTGTTGTCCTTGTCCATGGAATTGAAGGAATTGCGTTAACAGCCAGGGCCACGCAGAGCTGACAGTAAACTCGGGCCGGTTGGAAAAGGCAGGTCCTATTTTAAAATATTTATCGCAGGATTCGCCATAGTAGCCCCCGTTGCCCACCCCTCTTCAACCGTAGGCCCGGGACAAATGGCTCATATGAACTCCCTCTGCATAGGCCTGTAAAACTGATTGACAAGTCCAATCACTGCGATAAATCTATCCTGTAATAAATTATAACTCTACTTCACGCGATGTTAAACTTGAAAAGCAATATGGAGAAAGCCCTAATTTGCGATATAGTTTGTTTGTATTATCTCTGTCATCACTTCCTTCCTCTGAGATAAACATCTGCCTGAAGCCTTATTCAAATAATACACTAACCACTTGGATATCTAAATATCGGACATAAAGAGACACACTGCACTAGCATTGGAGCGTGGCTTACAGGTAAACGCTTTTATTCAATCTGTCTACTTCATTGTAATAAACAAAGATATCACTTTATTGTAATTTGATTTTCCTAAAAACATCACTTCTCCATCATTGATAATAAACACAACACTCTTTGTCAACTGACATTCTTGATGAAATAATATTGACACACCTTGATATAGTACATATGCAATGTCAATAAAACACACCCTCACACAAAACATTTCTAACTATATATAAATTACAACGAGCTGTTATAGAATAGATGTGTCAGTATATCGTTAGAGTAATGAGAGGCTGTCGTGTGTATTTATTGTTAAATCACCGTGCTCGCTCAACAAATACTGTCCCTGTTAGCAGCCCAATAAGAATACTCCATTGATCTCGTCGCTCGGATATTACCTTATTTTTCGGCCATTTGTACTTACTCAATCAAATTGGAATGTTAGTAACACGGACTTCTGTAAAGAACAAAAACGATAAATATGTTCTGGGAGCTCACATTTATTTTGGTAGATTTAGATATATCATCTGGATCATGTTATTACCTAGGATATAAAGAAAAAGAAATATATAAAGAAATTACATAATGGTTTATTTTGGACTTGTCATTTATTTTTAGAAATTGCAATAGCAAACCTCATATATTTATCTTTGAAGGTATCGAATATGTCAATTATATTTTGTATTGATTTTGATTTTTCGGCAAATCTAAAACCAAATTACCATTACACCTCTTGGTTTTCTTATAGGGTCCTACTTTTGATTTTCCAGTTGTGTTGCTCCATTGACGTTCCTGCCATAAGCGTCAAATTGCTTTTGCATGTCTTTTGTAGATGTGTACAGAAAGACAAACCAATTTTATGTAATATATAGGAATCTTCGTGCTAAAGCTATTGTATTATGCAAATGTTTAGACTGCTGCAGTGTAGATATACTCTATTTGTACAATTCACCACTATTTATCTTACCATGTACATGTAGCACGGAAAGCAGAGAAACTAGCATCAGCTTTAAGTGCATTTCTACCTCATTAATAATACAAGCATTATCATCAGTTATATACTTATATATTAATTTTCGCCCAGTAATCCAAAGGTCCCGGGTTCGAATCCCGGTGGAGGCAAGCAGTTTTTTTACTCTCTTCAGTTATTCAATATATATTATTTTTTGCTGATGTCGGTAAGGCTGTTGATATTTTTTGGACTATTGATCCATTATATAAATATAAATAAGTTAAATACAACAAAAAACAATACGTTTTTAACTGGATATCCTACAGAGACACTGAATCACTGAAATTGATTGGTTTGGATTAATTAAATATTTGTTTTTAAAAAATCCGTTTAATCATTACAGGAAGGCGGACTGATTGACTTTCAAAAGGATTCGCGTTAATTTATTGGTAAAAATATTTCTCCAACATGATCTCATTATGCTTAAATAGTCCCCTGGGTGAGTCCAGTAAATTCTAAACGTGGCAGGCCAATACAAATGGTGTTTAATGCTATCTTACATAGTGTGGGTTGTGGATGTTGTCACGTGCTGTAGATTAGTAGGATAAGTTGTGTTGATCGCTATGTCAGTCTTGCATAATAATACATGGTTATATACTAGTTGTTTTCTTCATTCAAGCATTGTTATTGGTCTATAATCTGTTCTTGACTCGGCTTAATGTATTCTAATGAGAACAAAAACGATTTCGACAATGTCCATCATTTAATTTAACTGACATGAATCGTAGGCCGGGTATAAACCCTTGATAAAGCTACAGACAAGTTTGTGTTTGAACACGTCGGAAACACCACGACATTGTAAATACAGTATTTTTGTTATGTTAAATGGGTGAGAATTATGCAGTACACGACAGCACTGTTGTATTATCGGGAGAGACATGCCACCATATGGAACATTTGGAAACCCAAAACTATCCTCTAAATACGTGTATTAACTTGAGCTTGTCTGTCACCGCCATGCAGAATGTCACACGTGGAGACTAAAATAAACATGCTTTGTTTTCATATGATAATTTTAAAGCGTCTCTCTAAGTTAAAAGATGACTAAGGGATGCAACTTTGAAACGTGGAGAGATTTATGGAAATCCTCTTGCACACATATAACGGATTTAATTTCCAGATGCACCCTTTCAGTTCTGTGTTATAAAGCCGGTCGAAGAAAAGTATACAGCCTGAAGGATCGTTGAATATTAGGAGAAGCATCGCTTGTAACGAGCATTTACGGTACACGCCAAGCAATACCACCCATACAAAATCCTTGGGGCACAGTTCATCCAAAGCCTTCGTTAACAATAAACATTGGAACCCTTAAACACCAGATCAGAGTAGTTAAATAAGACTGTTTATAGAACCATATATCGGGGACAAAGCAACAACACCATCAAGCAGTGTCACCGACACGTGTTGACGAACGCCAAGTGTGATAGAATCAACGCTCTTTCAAACAGAAGTATTAAGTCTATGTCACACCCAACGGATTAGGAATCTATCCCTCTGTCACTGCTATCGATCCATGTTTCTCTGCTCTTAGATACAATTAAGCAATTTTATCTGCCCATCAACATCGCCATGTCACACTTCAAGAGTAAAACAAACATATTGATTGTTTTTGTGTAATCATTTTACAAATATTCTTATTATCTGTCAATAGCTAATATACATTCCGATGTTACCTAGGGATTTAGCATAATCCTTCGAAGGCAGACATTTATCAGCATTTGATCAACTTATAGAAATCCTTGTAACAAAAACATCAAGATAAAAGCGATTGGCGAATGCTTTACAGACAAAAATAAATGTTACGCACCTAAAAGTCAATGTGATGAACTTAATTGAGTCAGTCTGTTTATTATTGATATGGTCACGATTAGCTTGTATTAATTGACAATTATTATATGCTCTTTTCTTATCAATAACGGCAACAACCAACCGTATAAATTGAAGCTTCTGTTGCAGGATTTGAGATATTTTCCTATTCCTCGTGCTAAATTGTTTTGCTCTGATTTGTCAAAAACACGTCTCTTGGCATTAGAAACTCTTAACGCCACACAATGTCTGCCTATGCCGTGCAATTAAAGCAATGCTGCACGCTGAAACGTGGAACATTGAAAATTATCTGTCCGTCAAAATTATTATCACGTTTTCTAAGATCAGGTGAAAGCGGTCTTTAGTCAGCAGACTACGTGGAAGTGTTCTCTTTTAAGCATATCCCGACCGCGTAACATACGGGACTACAATGTAGGCCTAAGTCTATTTCGCTACTGTGTACCACGGATGAAATTGCCCAAACACTGGAAGGAAGACATTCGGTATAACAATACAAGTGCTGCCTGTTTGAGGATGGTCATTATGATTGGTTAGCTCTCGGCAGTAGATGTCTAACTAGCACGTTACGTTAGTACAACATCAACTGTCTCGATGTGTCTCATCGTGATGTTCCAATCTCACAGATGCAGCACTTGTATAATGTTAATCAACGAGAGAAAGATTATTCCGATTACATCAGTGACATTTATCTTAATAGCTGCGCAACATCAATTTACCGTGGTTTACAAACATTTCATGAAATTATTAGGGGGCATTAGTCGAGAATATTATAACTGCAATGACTTGTCATACAATGGCAAGGGAGGTAATCTTAGACTTATTGTGTATACCGAAACAACAAGCCATGAACTCCCGAGGCAATAGTTGATGTTATCTCCAGTATTGGCTTAACCGTGGTTAACCAATAAATAATCTTGAGTAGAAAGACAAAATATTCCTTTGCCCATGAACATGAATAAAAGTTTAAATGGTCTAGCATTATAAAGGAACGAGTCGGACAGACTTATGGAATTAGCCAAACAGAAATCAGACAGGGGCTTTCTTACTCATTCGTCTTCATTTTAACTAGATCCTTAATTCCACCATTGGTAATAAACACAAGTGATTGAATTTATTTAAGCTCTTAATGAAACAATAATGACACAGTGCACACAGAACCTACACACTACTGCCATGAGCCTATTTAAAGATTCATTATATCTGTGTTACCCTGGAAACCAATAAAAACAAGTAGTGGAATTTCGAAAAACAAAAACTTCCTTTTGACTCACCATTTAACAGTCATTATGCCAACATCAGGAGATAGCGACCAATGAAAAACACATAACATTTATAAACGTATAGCCCTTTTGAAATGTTGTTGTCAATTTCTGAATAAATGCAGCGTTATTTAGTATAAATTAAGTTATCCTTTTTCGGAATAACACTACTTGTGTGTTATGTTTAACTCTTCAGTGGAACTACATAATTTTGGATAATACTAATCTGTACATGGGTTTGTCAGGGAAAGTGTCGATTAGATTAACATTCGGCATTACCATCAGTTTACTTCGTGTTAAGCCGTTTAGTTGCACAGAAATTGGCACCTTATTCAATATGTTTAACCAATAACCCCACATCAAGGCTGTAACGGAAGAACGTTTTCAATTAAATATCTGTGGCAACAGCAGTTTTCTTAAATCATTTTCCATAAAATGCATTCATTATTGTTTTGATACATGCTGTTCTCGTTGAAGATTCCAGTTAGATGACAAATTACCTTTCTGGATTAAGATCTGGATTGATAATTGTTTTGAATTGACATCTAGAGTTTTAAAATTGAAAGAAACAAAACGAATTCAAACAGCTTTCAATACAAAAACAATTCTAGTCACATATAATACAGAATCAATAAAAAAATATCGATTTGATAATTATTTGATTTGTAAGTCAAAACTTAAAAGCAGCATTGTTTAACTGGCAACCGTCGGCTGAGGAAGACTGACAAACTAAAATTCGTTACAATAGATGTGTAGAGTAATCTCATTTGATCCCAATTCCAAATATAATCTGTGTCAGAACAAAGGCGGAAAAACTGATCTTAAGTGGATCAAAGTCAGAGGAATTTAAAGAAGACCGGTTGAAATGGTTTCATCTCAGATTGTCTGCCAATCAATGACTCCAGTGTCTGGGATTCTTGTGAAGAGTTTCTTGTGAACTCACTTTGGAAACTGGATACATTTAGTTCAAACTGATGGATACATTTAGTTCAAACTGATGTTACTCTTCGGCATTAAGGGTATATTCTTAATAACCCAATAACAGCAACGTGGATATGTTTACATCGCTGTTCTAGTATGCACAGTTACGAAGTCGTTAGTGTTTACACTTCTCTTTGTCTCCCAGGAACTATCTATGATTAAATTATACTTCAACGGGTATCTCAACATCACATGTTGAACGTGTCCTCACGAACGGAGACAGTGTTTTATATGTCAATTTCCCAAACATCTTTGTGTGCGTTTGATTGTTATTTGACGTCGTATTCAATATGTATTTAGTTTTCGTAAGTTTCCGCTTGTAAGAAAATATATTTTGCGTTGGTCAATGCATACATAAAACGATAACTTCCTTGGTCAAAGTTATTTTATAATTCACGATATGGAATCAATTAATTCTTCGTGTTATACTGTTAACGACCTATTAGTGTATATAGGCAGCTCTTAAAACCTTGTTTGACAACCATGCAAAAATACAATAATCTGTAGGCCTACTTTGTTCGTTAGGCAGTTTTAGAGGCAAAAACAAAATTCCAATAATGAATAAATCGATTGGCAGTCATGCGCCAAATACGTCATTGTCACATGATCCAATAAACGTTATGTCATTGAATGCTGTATTTGTAGTCTAACTGTTTCATCGTCATTTGATGTCTATACATCAACAGATCCGTTTTCTTATTTCATATTTATTTGAATACAAATTGAAATACTTCGATAGGTTTGTTACCATAAGAGTCGATCCAAGTTTCAAATTCTTAGCCTTCGTCACATTGATGTGGAGAGCTGGTTGTGAAAAGAATAAACTAATAGGATTGTTCTTTAGAGACAAATTATGAATAACCAACCTTTGTCATACTAGAGTCAACTTAAAACCAATGTCATTCTTGACAATGGTTTTAAAATAAGCCACCTTGTTGTCCATGTGAATATTTTATTGGAGTCGTAAACTTACTCTACTTGTTGAAACCCATTAACGAGAATAATGCTATTTGTCATATGTGTTACATAAATAAACCTCTTAAGCTGGATACGACAATCTAGTACAATTACTCAGAACGTATTCAAAGGAAAGAGTTTCGTGTGTTATTTTTTCTCTTGTAACCGTCCTGATATATGCATGCTTAGAAGATTTTAATATATGTTGTACCGGTAACGTTTTTGTAACTTGGTTGCCCCTCAGAAAAGAAGTGGGTACTAGATCTTAAGATAAGTAACAGTAAACATCACTTTCTATTGTTCTTAAAATCTGAGCAAACTCCTTGCAGTTGCTCAAATAAGACAAAATTCGCTAGTTTATCCAGAAATATAGAGCCGAATAAAAAAAAAACCCAGTCTAAAGTTACCACTTAAGATACGAGACAGAGCCGCACCACGATAAAGGGTCAGCGGAAGAAAGTGATAAATAAGCCGTTGACATGTAATCCGGGTAGTTCACATTCACACACTTTTACGATCAAAGAAGAATAAAACAATATCGACTTAGTTAAATAAAAGAATACACCGTAGTGTTACAATAAGGATTCTTTAAATTTAAACGAAGTCCAACGAGAGTAGTAATTATCTCTTCCAGCCGGGCCATCCATGCTGTTCAAACGAGGATGTAGGTAAAAACGAAAGTTAGACGTTTAATAGTGAATAAGCATCACAGACGATTAACTTTCAACCAAATTATATAAATGAGTATATGTTATATTATAAAATTTAACGCTTCAATCTTACCATATACTATAGTCCGTTTGAGCCTCGGCTTATTTCGGACACCACACGGATTGCAAACATACCAAATAATGACCTAACCAAACTGCAATTCACATTTGGCATAGAATTAGTGGTCAAGTTATAGGGGACTATGAGTTGTCAGCTAATTCTAAACTACCGGTACTGAAATTTGCAAACAAAATTCTTAGCTATAGTTGCACAGTGATCTCTTACGGATAATAAAGGTTATAATTTATATTCATAAAATATAATATTAGCTGATTTAAATTCTGTTTGCTGACCATTAACCAGTATTATTGTGGTTGTAAAATCTCGGAAACATACAACCTTTCGCAGGCTGCTATCATTCCTACCCACATAGAGTCGGCGGAAATCGAACCCGCAACCCCAGAGGTGATGGAAATGTTTGGGCCATAGGATAACACTATCTAGATGACTGCCACGGTGGCCTCCTGACTAAAAGCCATATATTTGTAGATCTTCTGGTGGCTATAAAATTGCACTCCCTAACAGTACTGTGATCCCCAGGATGGATTCTGTCAGGAGGCAAATTTAAAAATAAATAATTAAAATAAGGTTTAAGAAAAACAAGAATTCTAACTTAAATATTAAGAGGCTGGGCATTCGTTAGCATTTAACCATGATCTACGTAGAAGATTATATTTTAGAATTCTCGTATATTGACTTTTATCGCAAAAAAAAGGATTGCACCTATAGTGTTAACAAGTTTAGCTGTAGTGGTTTATGTTTCATGTTAGATGTTTCATGCTATTTCAATTTACCAAATACATTAGTGTGGGTTTTATGACCTTTACAGTCTGTGGCGAGTGCCCGAAAAAGAAATGGGATAATCACATGATGAAGAACCAATCAGAAGCCGTCCTGAATCATTTTCTTCCATTGTGTGATTTATTTGCCGTGTATCGAGGTGTTGTGATTAAAAAGCCAACGGATTGTTTGTCAATTATCGACGCACGAATCGATTCTCAACTCTTCGTCAAAAGGTTTCTAGGCAGTTTTATTATGTTTAGCCAGGTCTTACAGCCTATTTTGTTTACCCAGCCGCTCCATTCACTCGATCGCTCGGAGATATTGACTACTCGAGTTGCCACCGGTTTTAATACGGGTAATTGGCAGCGAGCAAAATAAACCAGATAGCTTTTGTCACGAAGTCATTATTTATGACATTAAATCATTTGCAGTCGTGGCTATTTAGATTATTTAATGGATAGATAAAGATTATTAACAATCAAACCAGCCAGAAGAAAAAAAGACATTATTCCACCCACTGTCTTAACACTTCGCCTAAAAACCAAATGAAACCTGCTCTGCCAGTATTACATAAAGTATTTTCACTAGAAACAGATTTGATTATTTTATCACATAGTTTACTTTGAAAGTTTACTACATAAAATAAATTGAATATTTTAAACAGAAATATGACAATTACTTTCAAATATAAGAAGTGTTTTGAGTTTTTTTAATACGTGCGGCATGGCGTGTATGTATAGCTAAACCAATATTTCCGTTCCGAGATTTCTTTTGGTATTTATTAATTTCGACGATCCTTTTGTACACAATTTTCTACGGTGGCACATTTAAGCGTACGTTTTAGATTCAATGCAGTTCGGGTATAATGTGCGAAAGTTGCGAGGTAATATTGGAGATTAGGCCAAAGGTTAAGTTAGAAGAAAACTCGCGACACGAGCTCTATTTATTGGCCATGGCATCCAATAAATCAGAATAGCACGAGCTGGCAATGATGTGTGGAATTGCCACCGATACGCCCTACCTCTTAAAAGACAACTTACTGTAATAGGATTCCAGTAAAAATATGATTTAATTTCGATAAATCCTTATCCCCAAGGGGTTATGTCTTCCCCATGCTTTTATGAAGCTGATATCTAGAAAAGCACGCCACGGTATGAGTCACTTGATATGAAGACGACTCAGGTGGTGAAGCAGGACAGAACGTCTGTATGTATTTTCAGCACGCCTCAATCCCCGTTTGTATACCATTTAGTGTATTTGTCTAAATCCAGAGATAAGATAGCTTATTTAGCATGTACAAATATATAATATTTATAAAAAGCTTAATTTGTTTTATATTCTTTGCCAGCCCCCCTTTCCTCCATTATGCAGATACCAGCTGCTATGAACAAATACACTGGTCGAGTAAGTCTTATTACACTTGAATATTTTATCTTGTAGTATTTGTTTGACAAGTTTTAAGACATGTATAAAACAATACGATGGTTTAATGGAAATATGTTAATCAGATGAGTTTGAAAAGTATCAAATTTGTACAAGTACAAGATGTAATCTTTTGAAGAAAGAAATGGCGTAAGTTTTATATCAACCTCTTGGTTGAAAATATATTCAACACATAGTATGAAAGTAACTTTTCGATCACGTATATCATTTGGCATGATATAATTTTGATGATAAGCTATAGGTACTTGACAAACAAACATTCTCGACAACCGTAGGCAGATCAAGATTCAACGGTCAGAATGTTGACAAGTCAGAAAGCTCATTTGAATGGAGGATACCAAGTTAGAAGGTTTAATAGTCAGACCATTCATATAGCAGGAAAATTATTTGCGAGAAATTACAATTGATTTGAGGACACGTTAACTTTGTTGACAGCTGACCAGATAGACGATCAAAAAATTAAATAATCGGGAGGTTTAGCTTTCATATGGTTTCTTAATCAGAAAATCCAGCAATCGAGATATTGAGTTAATTCTGTAGTCAGATAGGTTATCCGATTCGAAGTTACGCGCAAATCAATCAGACCTTTCTGCTTCCAAGTGCATGGGTGTCGTTGTTTTGAATGAATTGAATTGTTTTAGTTTCATTAATTGATCCTCATCAAAATAGTTCATAAATTACAGTGATCGTAACCGTCGTTTTTCATGCTTTGTGGATTGAAGTATTTGTCTAATATGCAATGTCTGTTAAGATTAAAGCTGATGAACTTTTACTCAAAGGGAAGTTGAAATATACTAATGGATATCGGTTGTTAACACAAGCAGTTAACTCAAGATACCTTTCTGTTTCTACAAATACAACATTAGAAAAGTCTCAATACAGTAAAA
>JAVFBX010155398.1:12084-26729 GCA_034783855.1 Mopalia kennerleyi
CGATTATTATTCGATTGAAACAGGAGCCGATAAACCACGATAAGGCAGTGATTTAATCATTAATAAGGAGTTGAGATTTTTTGTATATGAATATGCATATATATGGGACTGTTTTATGAGTCATTGAACAAAATCAGACTTGCTCCATATCAATCTTATATTGCCTGGAGTCATTCTGAACCTGGCATCAAAATGACTTATGCTTAGGCACTTTAAGCTGCTGTTTTGGTGATCCCGAAGTCGGCTTGCCGTCATTCGAGGGACTATCAAGGGCAAGTTGTGGCAGGGGGTATCAACAAACAATCCGACTTAGCCGCTTTGTGTCGTGACATGGCATCGATCGGCGACACTGGAAGGACTTCGGCTTTGCACAGTGCACCTGCTCAAGGAGATTACTGCCCAGAAAACCGTCATCACCATGGAGACGCCAAGGTAATATTGGAAGAGGATTTAAGGCTTCGCTCGAAGGAAACCTTTGGAAAAGGACATAATAACACGCGGGTAGCGCCATTGGAGTGGGACTGTTCTGTAATTCTCTGCTTGGCGCGTTCTCTAAACCAACTGGTACCGCTTCATATTAGAAGACCCCCTTTGGCTTGAGCGATTACTTTTGCCACTGTGTCAGTTTGCTCTTTCAATTTGCAATGTATCGGGTCAATAGAAGACATAGAACGCCCCCGTTGAGTATTTTGATGGAGATTTCATAAAGCAAGTCAAGCCCTCGAGAAGCACTATGTAGAGATTGAACCTGCTGTTAAAGACTAGAATATCTATTAACAAAGTGAATTTCATTATATGCATTACAAGAAATGTTTGATTCATTTTTGCTTTCAATAACCATTCAGGGATGTTAAGCAGTTCTATTTAAATTGTAATAGTTTATAACACTTAATGAATAATAGTTAATTTTTATGCCATTATTGTCAGTTCAATATATGTCAAAATGTAACATAATAAAAGTTTGTTGTTGATGTGTTGAATTACTTTAATTAATTTAACAAGTATTAACCAAATATCTCAATGGTAATATTTTATAATCAATCTAGATTAAAAACACAAAAATAAACAACAGAATTAAAAGCAACAGACAAAAACATATTCATAGTAAAGAAAGCGCATTTATTAATGGGCGGCATATATTGGTTAGAATAAAGCTTTATATAAGATGACGCGAAGTGCATATGATCGACAATGTACAACCAGCATTTTCTCAACACAATATCCAGCGAATACAATGTACAAACGAGGCATTTATTTACCTTTAATGTTATCAGTTTAGCAAGGGTCTCATATAACAAATTTACTATTACATTTGAAAATGATACACCATTTCCCCACTTTATATACATGTATCTGATATATCATACAAGTTTCTGAGATTTAATAATTTTTGTCTTTATACATAATATTTATTACACAAGAGCAACCATTTGCTTGTTTCGTGTCCTTTCAAATCCGACCTGTGTTGTATGTTATCGCAAATATTTTGCGTGATCACATTTACAAACTTGTTGTTTTTCTCGGGTTATATATGCAACAATTTCCATTGCATTATCAGAATATACGTTAAATAAAACTGTTAAATATTGCAACATTCAGATGAAAATATACAGATGTCTGACTCGCTGCTCGCACAGTAGAACTTGCAATTTAACATATTTCAAATACGCACGTTTCTGGACCACGCTCGCTGAAATGTCGTATAAATAAATAAATAAGTTCCACTTTTTCAATACGCCACCTTTCTTGATTCTGCTTTATGGGTGCTATGGTATCTTCTAAGCTCCCAATTAAAACGGATGCAATTATCATTTGAACCAACAACCATCCAAAATATAATTAGTTTACGCAGCGAACTATTCACTCAAAGATAACTGGTATTTTGCAAAGCACAGAAGCCAATGGTAGGATATCACTCATGCTATATAGTACTGATAGTTTCTCGTGTAAAGCACCGTTTCGTGGCCCTCAACATTTTGAGCTTGTTGTGTTTCTACTACAAACGTAATTTCCATACAAAGTTAACAACAGGTCGAATTATCTGAGTTACTGTGACCGTCTTTAAATGGCTCACGATCCCTGTTCCACACAGTTATCCCATTGATTCACAAATGTTACTTGTAAATATAATTCCATTGTTCTGAAGCTTGATCTAAAATCAGCTGCTGTTGTCGTCATAATTTACAAAATACACAAGAGAAACACTTTCCACTGTGCCGATAATTTGTGGTTGTTTCAACAGAAACAAGTTGCTATGTACACAATCATTGTTGCAACACAATGACAGTATATATACATCAAATAATGATTTATATTCTATTAACACCATCCGATCCACTGAAAATGTAAATAAAATATATGCGGGCTGTTTTCCCCAGATGAACACACAGTGAGCCTTCCAAAGGATATATGGACTGTGCCGATTTTCGTCATTAATCCTTTGGATGGAGGGGAATGTGAATTTTAATCCAGATTAAGTCAAGACTACCTTTTCTTTCCACAATAAAGGTCACAGCATTTGCACATAAAGTCTGAAATTTCCAAAATGGTAAGAACACTGGCTCCAAGGTATAGAGCCATAGACCCTCCAACATCGCCTACAATAAAATAGAGGTATTATATTAGGAATCAATTAAAGCAATAAATACAGTCCACAATTAATCTTAAAATATACGATTCAAGGATTTAACTCCCATTGAACACAGTGATGTATTTCTGAATGAGGGCAGTTTGTTTGGGGCCTAGCAATGTTGACGTTACTTAGCACTATAGGATAATTAACTTCACTACAAAACAAAACCGTTCACTATGTACGGTTATGCTAATGTCAATTAGTGTTTGTAGACACATCTATAAGATTAGTATAAGTGAAATACTCTCGAACACGGAGTCAATCTATCTAATTCTTTTGAATAAGTAGGGAACGTTTTGAAACACAAGCCTGGTGACTTCGTGATGACCGTGGCAACAATCCGTGCAAGTAACCGAGCTGAATAAAATTCACAACTCTTTCTTTATCAATAGCACTGGACAGGGCAAAGATAACTGCACATAATGGGCCTGGACAGGGCATAGATAACGGCATACAATGGCCCTGGACAGGGCATAGATAACGGCACACAATGGTCCTGGACGGGGCATAGATAACGGCACACAAAGGTCCTGGACGGGGCATAGATAACGGCACACAATGGCCCTGGACAGGGCATAGATAACGGCACACAATGGTCCTGGACGGGGCATAGATAACGGCATACAATGGTCCTGGACGGGGCATAGATAACGGAACACAATTCCTGGACGGGGCATATATAACGGAACACAATGGTCTTGGACAGGGCATAGATAAACGGAACAAAATGGCCCTGACAGGAGAGAGGTAACGGCACACAATGGGTTTAAACTGAAAACATCGGATTGCAAAGCAATTACGGTTTAGAGAATATTGGCGAATATTGGCTTGTGACAATGTACATGTTGACGTTTTAGGTAAGACCATATAGACAAGCTAAATTGTGTGTATAGAAGGTTTTTCTGCTCACTTCGTCAGTTTTAATAGTTGTTTATTTCTTGTTTATAATATCAGTGTGCATTACACTTGATCAAGGTAAAGGGTCATTGCTACTTACATATAAGATCTAATAGCGTATAAGACGGTCTCTGCGATATAACAGTCTCACTAAGGTCCTTGAAAAATACATCAATGTGGAGAAAATTGTTCCTAAAAATTAGAAAACAAAATAGAGTATAAATATATATAGTATGTTTTATATTCTTAAATAACTACTGTTTACCAGTCTTATAATAAGTTCTTGTGATAATAATGTTTAACACAGCACTAAAATACCAATTCAACTATTTCCGGGAAAGTGTTATTAAGCCTGAAATGATTTCACGTTTTGTAATAAATGATGTCGTTTAGTATTCTGCACTAAAGCTTCATGATCTGAAATTTGGGAATGTTTATAAGCGGGACTGTTTATCAATTAATACTAAAACAGAATCTTGTAAATGATGCTTTGTGGTGCTATAGCAAAGGTAACAACTATAGTGGCATTTGTTGCCTTATCAAGAACGACAACGTAAATCAACGACGGTACCTGTAGAAGATTTCATCAACTTTAGTTCTTCTTGTATATTCTTTTAGTTCTTCCCTGTAAAGTGATATGGCCTGAAGGTTATCACGAATGTCCTTGATGAAATTTTTGACATTGTCCATCAAATCCTCAAAGGTCAACCATTGTAGGTCAAGGTCGACATCATTGCGGTACATAAGACCAAAGGCTATTATACGATCAGCTATTGGCTGGACAGAGTTAGCAAGTTTTGCTCCCTCTGCCGACAAATGGTTTACGGCATTTAAGATGTCTTGAAGAGAAGTCTGAAAAACAAAAAAATATCTGGATTTCAAACTGTTTTCTAACTTCATCTTTTAAAAGTTTTGAGTGATAATTATGGCCAACATCTTCGTAGGGAAAACAGTTACTGGTTATCGTACCGCATATTTCTTACGAGTCTCTTTTTTAAAAAATTGATCCTACTGGCACAGGGCTGTCGATAAATAAATAAACAGTGGTTATGGGTATCGGGGTTACGAATATCTTGAGAGAAGGTCTATAATCATGATCTATAAATGTATATACATTCTCTGTAAAACCTTCTGTGATAAAGTTTAAAAAGTAAATGTTGCGCTTTAGAGACTTTATGATATACTAGTATCCATTTAATTGAACTTACCTGAACAGAAATTATTGCAGTCCCAATTCCAGTGTTTTGAAATTTGTGGGCTAAATCGCTTTTGTTGGTAATTTGTTTCAGGTAATCGTTCCGGAGTTTGGCCAGTTCTGATCTGACCATTTTCAGTCTATCCTTTAGTTTTGTAGAGAGAGTGTTTAACGAAGATAAATCTCGTTTCACAACATTTAGTCCTGTTGTAAAATTTCCACTGATATCAGCCAAATTTTTAAAGAAATCTAGAATTTCGGCTCTGTCACTTACATATGAGTTGCTGAGAGAGCTTAGTTCGTCGTTAAATGTTTTCATTTCATTATCTAACAAAGATCTAATATCCATGAAAAACTTTTCGATATTGTGCCGAGCTCTAACTTCGTTCAATTGAAGAATTACTGTAGTGTTTCTAATCAGATAATATTGGCGAATAAGGATCTTTTTCATAGAAGCTGTGATGGTTAAAATCCTTGAGGTTCGTCCTTGATAAAATGCCTTCTTTTCTTTGAATTCCTCGTAGCTTTGGCCATACTCCTCGAGAAGGTCTTTCTGAAAGGCTTCAACACTTTCTGTGATCTCACTAAGCATAGGGTCTGAAGAGTGGCGCCTTTGAGGATTTACATCAATTAGCTGGTCTAACTTCCAAAGAATGTTCAACAATGTCTGATTTATAGACCCCACCCCTTCTCCTTCTTGTATACCAGTTTCCATGCTTAATATCTCATTGAGAATATTATCCATATGATTCACAAACAAAGTGAAAGCCGTATGGCTGGATTGCTTAAATAGAGTGTAATGAATCCTCACGGAATCGATCAGTTTCTTAAAGGCCTCAACCAGTCTCTTGAGTGAACTTTCTTCCTTTTGGTCATAAGACTCCAATAAGCCAGATAAAATGGATGTGTTGGTTCCTCGGCTGTTTAATCGTTCTGAAAGTTTAGCTAACATGTCCTTATCGTACTCATAAATCACATCATCAACGCGATGATACATGTCCATGGCTTTGCGAAGATTTTGTTCCAGAGGTGCCTTATGTCGGAGTTGTAGCACTTTACTCTCTGCACCATAAGTAGACATCGCAGCCTCTGATACAACAGGGTCGTATTCGTTTCTTTGACATCGCATCGCGCAGTCAGAACTACAATTATCTTTCCTACCACCTGAAATCAAAATACAGAACTTTATAAACATAATGGCATATATTTAAGAATTGTTTGACCACTTATTGATTGGCGAGGAATTATTCAAACCAGCGAAGAAACCCCTTCCATCAGCACAGAGACTCAAAATAGAAATTTAGTAGAGATTTAAAAAAGCTCATTAATGTTTTGGGTCCTGCTTTTCTTTATTCATTGTTAAATTGATTTTTTTCTCCCTACAAAAATATAGTGAGATATTTTACTGCGGCTTTCCACTCTTCTTAATTGTAATTTTACTAAGTATGTTGGCCGTCTAAATCTATACGGAAAAGGTATAACGGTAATGTGTGAAGTGAATGGCAAGTCATTTAGACAAGCGTGTCCTTACCCGTTGGTTGCACGACACAAGATACATAATCACGTAGTAGACAAGGGCGCAGATAGCCTGGAAAATAGAAACAGTTTAGAATGAAGACCCTTGGGGATGCCTAATTTAACGTGTAGTGTCTCAAGAGACCTATTCAAAGTTCCACCAAGGTTCGGGCAGCTTTCAACAAACGCGCTAAAACCTTTTTGAACGACCAGCCAAGCAATCAGATTATCCGAGACTTGATTGAATCATGTTGATTTGCACAAATTCTCCGAGGTGTTCAACTGTGTTACTTTTTGTCCCGTTAAACGCAGCCGACACTGTTCGGGTTCATTTTAAATAGAGGTCCCGCACATGTTAATTACTGACGCGAGACCTCCAGCAATAAATTGCCTTGAGAGTTTACAGATACAAAATTCAAACAAATTTGAAAACCGATTTATATTGCAAAGTGTCATGTACTGAGGGGATTGTCACCGGTTCACACAACACCCAATTCTCCAAACCACCGACACTCTGGTGCAATGCATACCAGTTCATTTAAAGGTAATCAAGTTTCGGCAGCGCAGTTTTCCAATATATTTATAATATATAAATTTATAATTTTTCAGCGAAATAAAGAAAGTTGCATTTTACTGTCAAACGATGATTTAATTTTGTAACTATGCATCAACATGCGTGGCCGTTTTGTTACCCAAACAAGCTAGCTTAGTTTTCGTCACAATGTAAAATTAATATATCAATGCTTAAATGTCGCCAGTCTCCTAATTATATCAGGAAACAACATCTATAGGGGAAATGTAACATTAAACGGTGCGCTTTTGCTGTGATAAATAAAGTTGTAATTTAGGTGCCAATTAAGTACCTAAGTTACCTGGTTTAGAAGAGGTATAAGGCATTGAACATTCACAGTTCGTGGAGACGGCTTTACATCGGCACTCATAATAACAGCTGCTGGTAGACGAGTCTCTCAGTCGCCCCTTTGTATCTCGACAGCTACCGTGAGGATAGGCTAAAGACTCGTGCTAGACGAAAAAATACAAAACATAATAGTTTAAGATTTCATTTCGTTACAAATATTAATTGTTTATGCTGAAATTATAAAACAATGCAAAATAATATTGGACAAAAAAAGAAGGTAGGCCGAACAAAGTGAGATAACCGTTTCACAATGACGACAAACAGGCCGTTCTAGGACCAATCATTGTTCTAAAGTTGTGATCTGGACATTCTGGAAAACCCGAATGGTTCACATTAAATAAATTCATTTATATATTTGTCATTTAAGAGGTCATGATAGGGCTTATCGTAACATTTGATCGGTATTGATCTGTTGTTATCTTTTGGAAATTTCGGAAATCATTAAAAACTATTTTTCTATAATAAATTACGAGTCCATCATTTGGCTTTCGAATGTATAAATTATGCTGTCATATGCAATGTATCTATGCGTCTTTTCATCTCAGACTAGTTCCACAAACACTCACTGAAATCGTCCAATTATTTCTTGGATATGTGTTGAAGGCGTATGGCATTATAATGGACTTCATAGAGACTGAATGTGTCTCGAGCTATTGATATAAGGGGTATTATTGGCTTTGTAATGCAATGCTGTTGTTGTCGAGATGAAGGGGCTGTCAAGGACACAAATAGACGTTTTTTGGTATAGTTTGAAGACGTAAAGCCCTCATCTCCCTGGATCCGGTTAATCCACATTGAAGTGGTTTCATTCGCTGGCGTTGATGAGAGTTTCCCAAGAACTGGTCTGCGCTCATTGAACTGGATCGAGAACAGCATCTGCCAAATCCACAATTGACTCTAAGCTGTATTTGACAGTGACCAGATCCCCGAACAGAGAATTTAATTCCGTTTTCCAATTGACTCCTCGAATTAAATGATCTTGTTAAATCCTGCTGCATATTGCCTTTATTGACTGAGTTCAAGATGAACAGTGTTTTACTAGTTATTAAATGCGAGTCCTTTCACAGCAGTCTTACTTAGGAGTACATTTTGGGGCTTTTTATTTGTGAAATACAGATGAGGTGTACTTTATACAACGCTACGTTTGTACATCGTTTGGATAAATACCACGAAACTTATTGAACTGTTGAAAAACATGCGATTGCACAGTTAACGCAGAGCAATTTCATGGTAATCAATAATAATTTAGTGTAACGTCATGCATGTGATTTCATATGTATTAAGCTCCAAAACACACCTTAATGCGTTTAATTCCAATGGCTGTATGACGCCCAACGGGAACATTAATTCCGTAGCGTTGCATGCTGGGACTTTCGTCCGGGTCGTGAATCGCCACCTTTACTCCGACGGCTGATTTGGGCCCCAGGAGGTATTCATACTGTTCCACGTTCAACACCAGAGTTAAGCCTCGATAGGAGCCTATGGGCAAAGAAAGCAAAATAGGAAATTAAATACAGAGTCAGGAAAGCTGATGAACATGTTTGGAAGATTGAAAAATGGCTAATCTAGGGAAAATAATGTGAGAATTTATTTCCGCTGTTGCTTGTAGAAGGCGACCCCAGCCCTTGTCATTGTCGAGAAAAATGAATTGACAAAGTAATCTTGGAGAAAACATGCCCTATGGCAGGTGAAAAGTCATTTACACAGACACAAAGTCAGGCAGCCCGCAGAAAAATGTTTCGATCATTATCCATCCCTAAATATGGCATTTTGAAATAAGGAGAACACTGTAAACGTTTACACATTACCACATTTTAAAACAAAGTCAATGTAGAGAAAGAAAACAAGCTCACTCTAACGTGCGGAGAAAACCATTATTTATAACGCCTGGTTGTATATTTGCGATTTGATAGTTGTACTTTTTGTTCCATGATCTAGCTAAATAGTCATTTTTGTTCTGAAGGGATGGGGTGGTTATTTCCTGCAGTGTGTTTATTTGTGTTGGTAACACTACTTACCGCCGTTAGTTAGTTTTGTTCTAGTCCCGGCAAAGTGCTTGTGTGAGGCATATGTATGTTGGCGTTTGGGTTTATTTTGTTTTATAACTGATTGTTAAGGAAAACACAAGTCAGATATAAATCAGAAAGATTACGATTGACAAAGAAGAATATAGTGGCTTTGTTGCCGGTTAAGCAAGAATTAGAGGGCTAAATAATTAAAACCTACTCGGAAAGGCTTAATGTCAGCGAGGAATAAATCCTTGTTAATGTATGCAATGTTAATGCTGTGCCGTCTTTCACAGATCACGACTACTCCTTGGGTTAAAGTTTGTTGAATCACTTTGGTGTCACCATAAATAATGGGGAGATAACTTTATCATTGCTATTATAAGACATTCAAAGTGATCGATCATCAGGAGTTGTCCCTTTTTGTTACCAGGTGAATGAGGGCTGCATAAAATTCAGCTTCGACTGTCTACAATTAGTCGTGGCGTAACACTCGAGAAAAGTTCGTATCCGGTCTGGGTTTAAGTATTACACGATTTGCCACTTAAAGCTATTCATCTATGTTTGTTATGAAAATCAAGCCATGGAAGGGCTAAGAAGCAAGCTCCAGAGTAAAAGTGTTAATGATATATTGCACGCCTAGGGTAGATTCACGAGCAAAATTCAAGAATAGCCACATTTGATAAATTGCCCAGTCGTCCAGTCAGAGAATGGAGGTGGAAAGTAGACTGCGTGCATCGTATAGAAGCAGGTATCTTCGCTTTGTATTATAAAAGTCTTCCGAAATTTACGCATAATTTGTTTTATCTACCAACCGATTGCAACGTACACAGGACACATAAATATGAGGGAGGAGAGGTAGCTGCAATTCCATACCATGAATTAAAACATTTCTGCAACACGCCGCAGCATTCCTTATAAAACATAGTGAATTCATTGAGTTCAGTCAATAGCGAAATCTACCTTTGTTGACTCTGGCAACTTTTCAATTTTCTTGAAGAGTGAATTTATCACTCGCTTAATTCATTTAAGTGTCCTGTTTTAGACTGTGTAATGGGCAGGGTTGGGTGATAGTTCACCGAAAAGCCTTGGTTTGTCTATTGATAAGGTATCAGATGGGATCGGGTTGGTTTATCTTGTCTGACAGCGGAAGGACAATGGCTGGAATCCGGTGAAGCAGATACCCAGAAGGATTGCCGCGAGGTGGCAGAACCTTTCAATCGATAGACTGACAAGGCATACCCCTGAGATGAGCTGGTTTGGACCGAGGATCCGGCTAAGCCTCAGCTCTCTCAATGTTGACAAAAACAAAGTTAATTCTTCCGAAGCATGCTTGCCATCAGGACCCCATTCAGTCCCATCGACTACGACTGTTCCACTTTTGCAGATTTTAATGCCGTTTTCTTTTTGCGTTCCTGACAAACTGTCCACTTAAATGTCAAATCGCCCAACCCACCCTCCAGATCTTTCAAACTGCAAACTCCAAAGCTTTTCTCAGACTTAAATTGTTATGCTACTGGCAGGGATATGAATGGACGACTGATATGGTGTCATATCACTGTCTACAGCCGTTCACTATTCCAATAGATTCTAGCCCTCTGTGCTCATAAAATCCGATTACCGTAGACAATAGCCATTGCGCCGAGTAAGTCAATATAATTTAACGCAGGAGGGCAATTTCCTCATTTTCAGCCTTCACTCGAGCTCGTCAAAGTAACTTCACTCAGACATAATCAATACAGCCCATGTGACAGAGATAAATTTTATGCTCGGCGTTTGAGAAATATAAATGGGTATTTTACGGCTGTGCTGGTGACTTCTCTAGCGTTAAAATGAATCGCCTTAAATTGCACTGACGTGTTTAAAGCTCGCATGAAACGGATACTATATCCCAATTGTAACGGTCTATTTTGATTGCTGTGGATCACCGCTATAGTGCAGACAGTATTAGTGGGTATACATCAACTTCAAAACTATATTATCCATGGGATATCGATATAATGTCAGCAATACATTTCATTACTGGCACAGAGGATTACGCGAGTTCAACGCATCTTAGCGCTTATTCGCTTTGAGCCGCAACACAGTATACAGTTAGCATAACATTAGGCCTACACATAGGGAATTTAAGACAATAACTCAAAAATATACAAACGATTAACGCACAAAACAATATTATTAGTAGTAGTACTTTACCACTATGGAAACTATAAAATGCAATAGTTTATTAACAATTGCATATTTATAGGAATGATTAATAAAACATGCCTGAACTACAAATATCTAGTGCACATGAGCCGAGTTTGGTACTATTTTCTTAGCAATATGTCAGACACGTTTGGTCTTTTAACCTTTGACAGCCAAAGAAGAGAAGAATTTTAAAACGTTCAAAAGTACTGTAACTGCCACTATTCATGGCCGATCTTTATACGCCTGTGCTATTATAAATTTCTGTGAAAATAATTGATCTTTTTGCGGTTCCCAGTCAACAAGATCAACTGTCGTGGTGTTTATAACAAATAACAGATCTTTTGACCTGACTGACAAGTCCCTTGCAAAAAAGGGCGAGAAGTTGTGTGTTGTATTGGCGTTTTTTGACAGCAAAGGTCACGGCATGAGGTCTTCCACGGAAATTAAAACTCGGCTTCTGATGCATATTTCATTCTAGTTGTAATTATATTCTAAAAGATTAATGAGGAAGGCCCGAGTCGAATGACGCCTAGTGATTTTTACCAGTGTTACGAACAGCTGGTGGTTAATCGACCCTGGTTTCCAAAGTGGATGGGAAGTTAGGGACGAAGGTTCAGGCATACGGCAAAATAGAACAAATGGGTATAAGTCACACAGATATATAGCCTTCTTAATGTAGGTTCAGTGTAATTTGAATCCAGTCTCAATATTGCAGTTTAGTGTAGTTCGACGTTTAAAGCACTGCTAGTTTGTGTCCCGAACTAGTCTCCTAACTAAAGGTCAATTAATAAGCGGGGGAAATCGATAGATCATCAAAGAGGATAACAAAGGATATTTTAAACATTTGTACTTTCCCCCAGCTGTCTCCTATGCTGAATATCAGTGTTACAGGTTGCACCAGTTTGAATCAGGTCAATACTTACATCAGCACTGGTTAACTAAGAAGATTTAGTTGCGCAGCTATACCTGAACACGTTAAGTCTATAACTTGTCTAGTCCTGCTGTATGACATTTCAACCACATGTTACAAAACCCCAATCTAGATTTGATATTCAAATCTGTCAGTTGAATGCACTCCAATAAAGAGGTACGATTGCACAGCAATTGGCAGCAGGTTGCGCCTTAGATTTTGTTTGAATACAACGTGGGTATACAATTTCCGTTCGTATTTTTTCTGGAGACCTGATTTTGTCATTTGTGATCATTGATCTTTTAAGAACACATATTAAACCAGAACACGTGTTACCTTGACGCTGTACAAATCTACTGCCTGTTGAAGGTCGGAACATAAAGCACAGTCCATAGTCGGTTATCACTGGGGTGAAATTGTTCCCGTCACACGGCTCTCCCTGCCAACGACAACTACAACAATAAAATAGTAAATGTCATATTGTAATTATATGTAAAAGCACACCACGAAACACATATTCAGGAGTACAGAAAGGAAAAGATTTTAAGTTCATATATTCAAAACATACCTATTAGTGAGATATACTGTGAGAATTATTAGTTTAAAAGGCTTCAAGTGCATGCATAGTATGAATGGCTATATACTGTCATACTTAATGATATGTCATCGTGGTGCAGAGCCGATCAACTTAGACGACATGAGACAACACGCCATCTATTTGTCTGTTGGCTTGGGACTCCCCGGCCCCCTTCTTAGCTGATGTTCGTTCACCCAAATAACCGGCATGCCAGCTCAAGGAATATACTCTAGAGGCAGAACCTGGCGCCATAACACAGGGCAAACTTCACACTTAAACACACTACACAACAATCCGTTACACCAGGAGCTTAAAGGGAAAGACAACTGTTTTTCGACCTAAACTTATTATTTTTATAGCATATTTTCAAAAAAACCAACCATCTGTATTGCACTTGCAATAAAATAAGCATAGCCGTTAATTAGTTAATTTAAAAAGCGGAATCGACGTCATTGTTCCAAAACACGGTAGTTATATCATCAAGTCGAAAGTGAAGGTTCCGTTCCCAAGCGAAACAACAACAATAAACCGCTTGTACATATCAACCTGGTACTAAAAACCGGATTTGTTAAAACCGCATGTCAGCTAAAACATGCTTAACGTATATGTTACTCAAAGAGCTATTTTGATATGTTAACAAAACAGATTATCATTGCGGTTGGATGACCAAGCTTGTGTATACGCCGTGTTGTTATAGATGCCTTCCAATGAAGGCCGTGTATTCGAACAATTACGTCAGTCCCGCCTGTTAAATTAACTAATTAACGGCTTTGCTTACTTGAATATAAGTGCAATGCAGATGTTTGTATTTGACAATACTAGTATGCAATAAAAATAATACGTTTAGGTTTAAAGTCTATTGTCTATCCCTTTAAGGAGCACCATGGCACCAGAAACCTCCCGTCTGTCACCCGACTCGATATCGGAGTTAACGTTTTTACCAAGTTTCAACTGAATTTAAAATTTCCTCCAAACCATATTGGGACATAGCATATTTGACTTGCATATATAATATATATGACACACACTAGATGATGGTCTATTTAGAAACTAGTGCCTGGGAGTTAATCTACAACATTAGATGATCTATCGGTTTTTAAAACAATAACAGCGCGTTTTATTTTGCACTGTGTGAAATCTCAAGTTGTACATTTCCTAATCTTATATGTATTCCTTTTATTATTTTACAAAGTATTTATAGCCAAGAAACATAAACTCGTAAAAACATATTTAAAACGGCATGTTAGAATGTACCACACTGTCCATCAATATTTAGTTTAATATGTTCTGAGGGATGCATTTCTCAGGTGTCCAGGGAACTATGCTTTGTACAACTGACCAATGACATGTGGTAAAAAGCTGTGCAATCTGTGCAACTCCCCGCCATAGTTAGGTCATGGTTTAGTTTCGTTGCAGTGTTTAATTAAACAGATTGGTTTTCTGAATAATATAAATGGATAAGCAAAACTTGTTGTATTATTAAATTTTCATTGTTTGATCACAAGTTCGAATGTAAATGTAACCTTTCTGAAGCACGTATTATTCAAAGAGATGAACATATGATCTATTATTTAAAGTTGGCGACGTGAGGCCCCTGGCTGGAATTAATGCATATAAATGTATACTAATACAAGTGTACAACATGCATACAGTAAACAACATAACTTTTTGTTTTCAGTTTGATTAAAAGGTTTTGGTTTCATTAGGTCACATCATTCGTTCGTTCGTTTATTTATTTATTTATTTATTTATTTATTTATTTATTTATTTATTTATTTATTTATTTATTTATTTATTTATTTAT
>JAVFBX010155399.1:0-15222 GCA_034783855.1 Mopalia kennerleyi
TGCATCCCTTTTTGATCCAAAGGTTATAAATGTGAGTATCATTTAATAATGGTGTTTCCTTACTCCGTATTGACAATTATTTAACAATGCCCCAGTGTTAGTTTTGGAGTATATATCCTCCTAACCACCCGTCCTGCAATCAGTCAATCAATCAATCAATCAGTCAATCAATCAATCTTAACAGAAGTATTCACGGGATCGACTTATCATGAAACAATTTTTTATACGTTTATTCCACAAAATGCCTACAACAAATATGCACTTTGTATTGCCACATATGTTGATAGATACATCACATGTTCAAAAACATAATAAACAATTGTTAAGTTGGATAAACCAGTCGGATTGTAGCTTGAAATTATAGAACTCAACAAAATCATTATCCAGCTCTTAGGATAAAACGGTAATCACACACTTAAATAATTGATGATCAGTGCTTATAAGCTAATTATTTGTTTCTTTTCAATGAAGTCAAACATCGTACTGAAATGATTTAAACTCTTATCACGCTTGTATAACACCGGCTTTGAGTGGAAACCCGGAAAGAAACCCCACGGAAACCGACCCGCGAAACCCACAGCTTCTGTAATTATTAGTACTTTATTGATACATAGCTAAAGAAATTTTCATGTTTCCCAAACCGTAATGAAAATTCCGTGGTTATATAATATACATATGTTGTTATTGTTTACTCCTTAGTTTGTCACAGATCTCTGTAAGCGTAGTGGTTGTATAATCGTCTACCAAGTAGTTAAACAATGATATGCCTATGAGATTGTTTGAGGCTGGACAATGTTTTTGTCATTTATACTTTGGCATTAAGCAGGGTGGTGTTCTATCTCCGGCCTTGTTTACATTGAACGTATATTATGTTACACTTCTGTCTAGCAGGGCTTCTGTTGGTAGTAACGTAGTTATACATCTGACGTGCGAATGATAAATGGATCGAATGACTGACGGGCAGAGAAAGAGAAACATAGGTTTAAGACATGTGGTCATTATGGGGATCTGCTGAAAGAGTTACGTGCCCTGATACTACATTCAGACACAGCCAAGTACAGTTGTGAGGCGTTTGGAGAGAAATCACTCAACACAACAACTGTTTGCGTTGATGTACAATTTGTCCACATATATTGCACACCTTCTCGCTCTCATTTCGCTAGGCTTACTTGTCTATCTTCAATCAGCTGTTCTGTTCTGCTCAACTAAAAACAAGACAGACAGAATTTTCCAACACAATAATTTCGTGAAGCAATTACTCTTGAAAGATACGCGTACGTTGTGTTGAATTCTTTTCCTCATATACGTTAATATACCAGTACATTTACTTATTATATTGGAAACAGCGGATTTTAACTGCCTTCACTTTTTGTTCTTTCTTACTTTCAGTTTTTGTTGATACACGTGATTACAATATGTTGATCTTTCAATATTCATTGTATAGTAGAAGACACATGTAGTCCAACTCCTATAATAAAATAAAATGTCCTTGGTTGACTGGTGTTACACGCCGTGCCAAAGAAAGCCACCATTGACGCCACTGCCAACAAAGGACATCTATACACAACAATTAAATATTTTAAATTGTTAATACAAAGAGTATCAGTGTGAAACTTAGGCCATTAAAACTGCATCAATAAAACTTAACAGGGCTCTTACTTTACGAGTATTGAAATTTATTACACTCATAAAAAGGTATTTTTTGAAGATGACTATTGAATATGCATGTGAACATTTTGAGCTTAGCTAAAAGTTGGCTCGTGAAAACAGTAAACTACATCGTTGAAACGATTACAGGTATACGTTCAGATCCGACGCTTAATTATGGCGCCTGTATTGCCGCTTGTTCTGTCGAGACTATGCCAGAGTAACAATGCAACCAAACGGCTGTATCAAATAGTGGGACTGTAGATAGTATATATTGTAAGCAGGATGCAAGTTCACTTTAACAGCACCCTTGGGCTTCGCTTATCAAAGTATCTCACAACTTTGGTTTCCTGATGAGGTCTGGGGAAGTATTGTAATATGCCTCTGTCTGGCATCACGGGTACTGTGTCAACAAGATTAGACACAATCCCGTACCAGTTTGTTTATGTCGGATTCAGATAAAATGCTCGTAAAGTCGTGATAGGGGTATTGTACAAGAAAGGTCCTGCATACGAATAGCCACCAGCTGGTATATTAATACTGTAACCAATACAGACACTGAAAGCATAGGCTGGGAGAACATTTTGAGGGTTAGGTGCACGATTGGCTTTTCACGCAGCGTCAAGCATTTTGAACAGAATGTGTTGCCTAGTAACGATTAAACTGGCGCAATAATTTTAGATTTCTAGATTCACATCTCACATTGGTAAAATTCTGTCCGAAAAATGTCACAATCCATGTCTGCTAGGATGAACTGAGACGATTACTAACGACCATTTTTTAATATCATAATTGAAAGTTTTATTTCCATCCAAAAACGCAATAAAAACGCATATAGTATAAGGTAGGTTAAACAAAAGAAGAACAAGCTAATGAAACAAATTATTGACAAACCAGCTTAGAATCTTACAGGTTCATTTGTGGCGAGATATAATGGTTAAACTAATTGGAACAGAATTTGTGGCTCAAAGTTACAAAGTTCCAACCTCTGTGGAGGCATCAAAATGTTTCCTATTATAACACATATGAAAGTTAATATTCGATCCTGCTATCAACGTATGACTGTATGTATTGTCCAAAATATCACCATGTTGATTTCTTGGAAGAGTGTTATGTTCTACTTTCTAGTATCACGGTTACTGTGTAAACAAGATAAGGGCCCATCAGGTATACTGGTTTGTTTATGTTGGATTGAGATAAAACGTTCATAAAGGCGTGATAAAACTATTGTACTGGATGGGTTTTGTTAGTATCGCCAGCTGTTGTAGGGTGCTGTGTAACAGGAACGCAATATGGACCTTATAGGTGATTAAACCTTACGAGTGTGTCTTACTGTTGCTGGTGATGTCTCTAACGGTTGTATATATTTAAAAGACTGTCCGGGGTAAATAATCAATGTTATACGCCCTACTTCCATGTTCGTAATAGAGCTTTCTGACTGTTTATTTGATATATTCGAAAGACTGTTCGGGGAAAATAATCAATGTTATACACCCATCTTCGATGTTCGTAATAAAGCTTTTTGACTGTTTATTGGATATAATTATTTGAAAGACTGTCGGGGGGGGGGGGGGGGATAATCAATGTTATACAACCTACTTCCATGTTCGGTATAAAGCTTTCTGGTTGTCTATTAGTTTGGGGCCTAAAGCATTGAGCTTATGCTGATATGGAACCGATTTCAGGAAGCAGGACTATACTTCAGCTGTGTCTTTCCACACGCTTAAGTATCTTCTTTTTTGTTTACGTATTTAGGGCTTAACATTTTACCATTATAATCCCTATGTCGGTAAGTTCTAAAAAAATGTATATGTCCAAAAAAGAATTAATAATAAAACAGAAGTGAGACAGAATAACAAACTTGAGAATTCCGTGTTTTAAGTTGAGCGAACAACTGAAATGCTTTGAGGAATCGGTCCTTGGTATCTTACTCTGGTTTCTGTTGCTGAATCAAGATGGGTGTCTTTGTTTGTTTGATTTGGTACTTACCCCTTATGGGTAAAGAGGACCACTTTGACGTCAACGGAAACACACTAAAACAAGACAAGATAATCACAAGGCCGAAGAGACGTAACAGATCGGCTGCGTGTTGCCCTTTAGCCCCATAAGAGCACCACTGGAACAAGAAACATCTCAAACGGCCAGCTACTGTCTTATAATAGAACTCCATATTATCATTTATTCTAGGTAAAACATCGCGTGACGTCAAAGATAACACGTTGACTGATGGCCTGCACAGTACAAGAAACGCGAGACTATACGAGAAAAGACAATCGTACATCTAACTCTACAATAGTTACACCGATACAGTTCTGTAGCCTGGAACAGGTAATTGAAATGGTTATTCACCAAATCACACAGACTCAAACCCTTAAAGTGAAAGGTTTAGGAAAATCTAACCTGAAAATAAACGCAGAAAATATCAAATTGTTTCTCTTAGAGATCATGTATGTTTTAATATTTAAAAATTAACAATATATAATGGTGCATCAGAAAAACCTGTATTACAATGACACTTTTTAAAGTGTAGATCGATAATTGGAAGATTTTTGGTAATATCAAAACGGTTTATTTCAATAATTGACAGATCTACCTTTTCTAAAAGGGACGTCAGTTTACAACAGGTCGCGTTATTAAATCAAATTTGAAAATCAATTATGTGTAGAAATGTTTTAAAAGAAATTAATTAAATTGTAAAACCTTTGTGGTACTAAGTTATTGAATGATTAAAATGTGGTTTATGATTTTAAAATATCAACAATGTTGTTTTTTTTCATTGGCCAATAAACGGGCGTTTGTTGACAGAGATTATATTTTTAGAACGGGAAAAACGGGATACATAAAAAAGAAGTCGGAATTTGTACTGGAAGCGGTTACAGACGTCGTCAATAGAGAGATGACATTTCGTTTCCCTTTTAGGTCGGTATTTATAGAATTTTCCTGTGTCACAGCGGTAGAGAATGCGGAAAGATAACCCACGACGCGTATGTTATTCCTAGCAAGATAGATAGACGTTCCCGTGTTTACCTCGCATACTATTCGCCCCGTTTTGACAGGGTAACGGGTTAGTGTAAATATATCCTCTTGCATAAATCGAAATGTATTTTGTAATGTTTTTATGCTCTAAATATATTCCCAAGCCCCATCCTGAGCTTTATATTAAAATGAAAGTTTGTTAACAGAATGTAACGGTAGTTGGTCAATATAATTGATGATTTTTTAGGTATAGATGAAATGGTAACAGGCCGGTTTTCTACCAAATGGAACAGGTTTCAATATATAAGGAATAATTTTGAAACGAACACATCAACGAGAGAAACGCCAATTTAATATGTTCGGCAATGACTGCTCCCTTTTTATTCTTTCTGACCTATTTAAGGCGGGCGAGGATTTATTAACATTTCGGAAACCATATATACTCACATGTTCCAGTACTTTAACTTAATATGTTGGTTTAACAGCCAAGAACAAGAACCACGTGCGTGGTAGACAGTCAGTCTCGTGTCCATTTCAATGCAGGTGTTCTGTACCTATCTCCAGAGAAAATGACATGACCACGTGATAGCAAAGACCGGAAACACCAACACGTGCTCAAATTCTTCAAGAACTGAAAATGGTTGACTTGCGATATATTTTTTCTATGAATTGATCTTGCTTGCCTCTAGCTTCTAGCAAGTGGAGAATGAATGGATTTGTCCCCTACCTTGTATTCACGTGCAAAACGTCTTATAAATGATTGAAACCTGTTTGTCGTTTTGCTTGTTTATTTTCTAACTCTTTGTATCTACTAACAATAAAAAAAAAGACCAACAGGGCCATCGATATGGAAGTGCACAGTTTGGGGTGTCGTAAAACGTTTGATATTTGACAAAAATTTATCAAACCACAATTTTTTGTGTAAAATTGATTTTTATCATAGCAAAATAAAATGTCCATGTATATATTGTTTCACATACGCAATAAAGATATCTGCTTTCAATTAATTTATACCGTTTTTTTAAGGATGACGATCAGTTAAGACATGTACACCTTCGTTTCAGACAAATTTATCATCCATGGATTGTCTACTGAATAACTTCGACCCTATAAACATCGAGAGAAAATTGCCAGATATTTTTTTTTTCCGATCAGAAACAGATCTGGGATTTGTCTGTCTTTAGTCTACCGAAGGACTTATCCTGGTTTGCATTTTGTAGACCCTTTATCTCTTTGTTTTGGTGGTACACAGTTTTATTTTCTCAGCAGCCTGCAGTCCTCTGGGATAATAAGATAAAAGTTCACTGAGCTATGCATCTGAGAAAAGAGACGAGTGTAAATTTAAGACAGCTATAGCATTACCCCAGATGGTCTGCTAGTGTTCTAGTAGATTGAGTAGCATTTAAGATTGATTGACTGACTGGTTAATTAAGTGATTGATTGATTGCCTTTTATTGAAGAGCTCTTTGGTATTTCACTATTTATAATATGACTGTCAGCTAGGCTCCATAACATTTGATGAAAACCGTTGCCGTTTCACATCCGGGACATTGCGTATATACCGCGTCAGCATAAACCAGGACTACCTTGTGTAGTAATCTTCGGTAATTTTCGTCCTCAGACAATTTACATCTCTTTAATTACACCGGGACTATTTACTTATGCCACACAGCTACAGATCAATGTTATTCTTTTCTGAAGTCACTAACAAATGGAACTTTGCCTAAATCGAAAATTTGGTACATTTTTTACCCACATTACGTATTTAAACATTTTAAAATGTTGGATTTTGCCGAAATTGTGGCGAAGAGTAGATCTCAGTCACGTGACTTTATGACTTGGCTTGATACAAACTGTCCTTTGCCATTCCTGTGAGTTCATTGATCAAATTTTGCATTTAAAAAAGAAATGAATTTTGTTTCACCAATACGAGTCTGCACCAGCTTCATCCGGGTATGACAAAAGTGCCAGTAAACTGCAAGAGTTCTTCTACCGCTACCATTGATTCTGATACAGCAGCAATATATTTAGAACAACTTAAAATGTGGCGGTAAACACAAATCAATTTAATCGATAAATTTGCTAGAGGTTTAATTGAGCATCGGCTATGTTATGATAAATTTGACAGCAAGTCGAATTTGAATAAAATCTTCGCCTTGCGGACGGCTAAGGGAATTCGTTTGCTACAATGAAAACTTCGTTTACAGTAGTGTTATTCGCAAGATTGCCGCTAGTTGTCGTCAGCGTATAGGGGAAATTACTGCCATATGAAACAAAAAACTTGTTTTTCCTCAACATATAATTATTATTGAGGACACGGTGAGTGTTATTGGATGTCATTTACAATGCTAAAACGAGATTTATTATACGGTCACCCCTTATGATGTAAAATAAACAGTTCGTTGATCCAACAAGTAGTGCACGAAGTCACAGGAACAGACTGATGCTGTTAGAGCCCAAGTATAATTGAAAAAAGAAAAACGTCAATACGCCGTAAAACGTTAATAAACGGGAAGATTACCAAACCAGACATGGCTACCGGTAACGAGAAATTTCCCATTTTCATTAGTTGAATTTTCGTCTCACGCCAAAAATTGGATACATTTTCTATGTTTATGACGTTCTTCGTTTACTAAGCAAACTTGATGAAGTGTGTGTTAAGAAATACAGCATCGGAATGAAATTATTTATACTTGGATGGCGTTTGGTATAACAAATTAGCCAAGTGCCACTGTAATTTTGAAAGTAACACATCCCGCCAGACCGGCTTTGATGACAGGTGCTGCACAAGTAATTCCAGATGCCCGGAACTACACATAAACTTCTGAACAGCAGATGTGAACGAGCCGGGTCAAGACCGCTGACGAACGTAAAACGAATTTAACTGAATGACTCTGTGGTGTTAAATTGGCCTGCAACAGTTTAGCTGAACTGGAAAATACTAATCGGAGTAAATTGTGTATGTGTTTTAACAAAGGCACTGATTGATTGATCGGTGTTTTACGCCGTGCTTATTTCATTTCTATGGCGGCGGTGTATTCCAACAATAATTGACACTAGCACAACCATGATGTGAAGCGTTTCTGAATGTTGGACAATTAATTTTCTTCCAGTGATAAATAAAGACAGTATTGCCATTCTTCAAACAAACTAGGGCTGGAACAAAGAAAAGAACCGAGAAGTGGGGCTGACCAAACTTAATTAAACCCGGTCTGTCAAAGAGTTGAGCTGTTCGGTCTTAAATAGCGGTAAATCTTCTTGATGTCTAAGAACTCAGAAAATGCATTTAACGTATTTTTCATCAAATAGTGTTTTATTCCTTAATGGTTTCTTTAGTCGTCTTCCTGTGTGGCCTGCGAGTGGATATTAAACTGAAGGCCTATAGCAGATAAGAACTCCTCTTAGCTCAAGAAAAATCTTACTCAAGTGGAATCTTCCTGTTCATATAAACTAGCCTGTCTTTTGAAGACGTACATTCAGAAAGAGTGAGCTTACTTTTGATAATAAAAACGAAAGAATTCAAAAACTGCTGTGTTTCATATGTGTAATTTGTTTGCATGTAGTTTTACGCCATAGTACAACTTATTTGACTTGTGCGTGTTACGCGTGCCTGAATAGAAAAGTTTAACAAAACACGATCGTTCCACTGGCAACAAACAACGGTGGATCAGCACCGGAAACCACGCGCGGTGCGTCTCGACCAAAATGGCAACCAATGGCTATTCTAACCATTGGTCGCCATTTTCGTCGAATAAAATAGAGGGAGCTTCCTGTTGCCCCGATGCTCTCAGAGCTAAGGGGCAACACGGAACCGATTTGGTTGTTCTATCTCTCAGTTGTGTCTCTTGTGATTTACGTCACCCATTGGCCTGGCACGACGCCGTATAACCTTAAGTATGGCGTATCAGCCACCACTGAAAAAAACAAACAAACAATCGATGTGTCTTCCCTCCAATAATTCATATTCGTTTATCTTGGTTTTAAATTTTTATCTACGATGTATGCTAATTCATTGGCGTTTCCAATTTAGCGGGATACCTTTCCCCCCTATTTGACTTCCTGGATGGTTTTGGTCTCTCATTCGATCGTCTGTTTGTATTCTGGAGTTAGTGTCTAGAACATGTGTTCGTGCTTACCCAGAGAGGGTGCATCTGCTACTTATATAGTGTTACAATCATTAAGCAGTGTTTATGCTTACGTGACATTCATCCTGATGATGGGAACCCAATTTGCAGGCATCTACTTTGGTTTACTGCAAACCCCTTATTATTTAAACATGAGAGAAGAGAGATTTGGCAGCGGGTATAATTCTGTTTCTTCTGGCGGATAATTTACCCAATAAGAAGTGCAATATAATAATGCCTGTAATGTATGGAAACAAAATTTAAATTGCAATTGAGCGTGTGAAACAAATAAAAGGAATTGATATTTAAACCTTTGTCTAGAGTAACGTGGTCTTGTATCTTGATTGTGACAAGGTATGCCTGTTCTGACAATGTTTCTTTTGTTTAATTAGTTGGACAGACAGGGATATGAAATTCTCGGGATTTGGGACACAGTCCTATGAAAGTTTGGAGTGTGCGAAATATCGCGATAGTATACATATGTTCCGGACTGCATGTATCCACGTTTTGGTATAATGTTCGAATTACGCTTTAGAATTATAAATACGAATGAGAATGATTGCAGTGCATGATATCGCGTGACTAGAAGAAAATATATTTGTCATTTACCCAGTGGGAATTCTATCAATTTAACTGTGTTGTGTGTTATGCTATAATTGCCCAGTGCAGTTTGGGATCGGTTACTTCATACTTACGGCATAATCATCGATAAACACCATTTGGAAGACCGCCGCTGGGAGTAAGATAGAGTTACTCACAATTAACGGTTGGATCATAGCAAACCCTTCTGGGGGGCATGATAGCTTTGAAAGACAGATTACATCTGCTCAAGGCCCCTTGCTTTGTTCCTTCAACACTGTTCAGCTCTTAAAGTTTATGACTGCTCTTAACACTCCCCAGATTTATTCTATTTTTTCGAATTCGTCTTTACATCTGTTTTACTCAATAAAACTTAAAACAACATGCCTAACCTATGTTATTGCTACTGTTCGTTAAAAATGTTTCCAACATAATTCTGACACGGTTATATGGATTCCATATACAGTGAATTCATTTTAAATTAATGCTGTTTTGGGACTATTTGGACTGATTTGCAGGCTGAATGAACGTACTCTTCCGTTTCCATTAAAGGGAGTACGGTCGTACAGTCGTAATGTATTTTTCTAAAAATTAATTGATGCAGGGATGTCGACTGATTATACAACCGACGAATCAGATGTAAGGCTATGACAATATGAACGTGAGTTTTATGGGTAACTTAAGATAGCTAAAGTGAAGTTAATAACAATATACATGGTATAGACAATATGTGACACACATGTAGCAAGATAAGATACTTAAGTTCAGAATAAGTCAAACTCCGCAATGGTAGGCAATTACAGAGCAAAAGAGATTCCGCTAAGTGTATGGCAAGCAAAAGGAACGAGAGAGTCCTACCGTAAGAAATTGGTTCCTCTTGTACCCTATTAAGGGCCTTTGTGCGAGACGTGTAGAAATAAAGGTACAATATGTCGATATCCCTGTACAAGAAGACCATGTAATTGGCACTGCATGCAGTTCCAGTTAAACATTCTAGACGTGACGTACTGAAGCGCATTGCACAGGTAATGTATTATTTTCTTCTGGCTAAGGGGTAGTTTGTTCAAACGGTATCAATACTGTCAGCGTTGGAGGAAGAAAAATTGGCCAACATAAGAACGTCAAAAAGCATTAATCAATCCATGAAATCAATCAATCAATAGATCGATCGATCAATAAACCAAATAATTAATAATCAATCAATTAAAAATTTGAACCGACATGTTAATCAATCGGTTAGTAAATTCAGTAAATAAGCCAGTAAAAGTATCAATCAATTAATTAAACCAATAAATCAATGAACGAATGAGTGGACAGTCAATCCAAAAAAGTAACAAACAGAAGGATAAGGCAAAATTGGTTATTGGCTTGTACTCTGTCTCACAGGGAGCAAATATAGAAAGAACATAAAAACACATTTAGATTAACATTCTCTACGAAGGCAAACCATGTGAAAGTTACTTTTGTTATGGAATAATATCCCTGGATGTTCTGGAATTTAAATAGAATAACAAGATATGTTAAACAAAAAGTTTGTATTTCTAACTAACCAGAACATTACAGCATTGCAAAGGGTACTTTTATGACAATTTTGCAACGGATAAGTTTTTCTTTTACTGTCAGTTGAAAGGAGAATTGATATCTGATGGGTAACCCAAAGGTTTTGAATTATATGTTTTCGTCTTAAGTTTAAGTCATTGCATGGTTTGATGTATTGGGGGAATGGAGATAAACACAAAAAAGCATCCAGGCAAGAGCATACTCACCTACACAAGGGTGAAGGAACAATTTTGTGAAGTCAAAATAATTAAATGCTTAAAGTATTGTTTTGAACTTGATTGATTGATTGGTTGGTTGGTTGGTTGCTTGGTTGATTGATTGATAGATTCATTCATTGGTTGGTTGTTTGTTTGGTTGGTTGCTCGGCTGGTTGGCTGGTGGGTTGCTTGATTGATTGACTGATTCGTTGGGTGATTGGTTGATTGATTGATTGATTGATTGATTGATTGATGTTATGCCATGCTCAATGCCGCTAAATAAAGGCCAAACCACTTCGAAAAAGGCAGTCAAATTGTGTAACACAGGCAGAGAGCTTGTCACAAAACCAGAGACCTGCGCTGGTTCGCCTTCTTATATATACATAGGCCTACTGATACTCTATTTATTCAAATCGAAACCCCAGCCGAACCAACCACAACAACTAAAGTTACGCAGAAAGATTTTTTTAACAACTGCGTTCATACAGCAAGACAGTTATTTAAAATGAATCTTGTTTTGCAACATCAACTAAATGTGTACATTGTTAAGTTGCTGAATCTTCCATTCTTAGTTAGAACAGAAGTTGTATAACATACTTAGCAGGATCAGGCCTGTTAAGGGACAGACCTTCATGTGGTGCTAATTCTTGCCAAGTTCCGTCTATTTTTAGTTAGGACGTTACACATTTTGGCTGTAGACATACCACGTGTTCATTCATTGCAATGTGTTCATTTAAATGTTGATTAACGGATTAAACAGCGTTTGACACGTCTGATAACAACATCGTAACAATAATCAAACTAAACGATTTCACTCATAGCAAATATTAAACAAACGATTGGAACAGACCGATCCGTTCCACTGATTAGAACATTGCAGCTATGGAGTTGTCTTATAAACGTTTTATGTAATGTGCAAGCAACGGACGATTATAGCTTAACGGGCAACTACTATGATGATAAATGAATTCATTGAAATATGAAATATTTGAGTTATTGTTCGCTCTTGTGTATATATAAGAACGGATATGACACGACTGCTGACATAGTCTAGATTGGTGTATAAATTTCGTTCGTAAAACACAGGTAACAAACAGATAAGTCCACAAGAATTCATCTTATGTCCGAATTTTCACAATTGCGTGTTTTTGATTATCTCACTTAAGGGTCTCTTTGGGTCTTAATCGAGCCCGGCCTTCAAGCCCTTGAATGGCATGCAAACAGTTAAAATCAACAAGGCAAGGCTAGCTCAGTAAAATACGACGAATAAGAAATCAGAGTATGCCCATCAAAACAACTATAGTTTCGTTACCCTCTGGCAAAGGACAGTATTTTCCAATCACGATGATACTGAACCACGACACAGATTGAGAAACATAGTCAACCTTCACCGGTTACAGGAAAATCTGCAACAAACACAGTCTCATAATGATGTTTAAAAATTTGATTGGCTTCACCGGGATTCGAACACGGATCCTTTGGGATTCGAAAAGAGAAAAATTGACAAAAAAAACACGCAAAAAAAATTACACTTAAAACTAAGTTTTTAATTCACATTGATTGCAATCTGAGATGCATTTTTACCGTTGACGTCTGATGTAATGTTAAAGACGATTTCTTACGAACATTTCAAAATTTACACCAAATCAATCATCAATTATTACCTATATAGGGCTTATATTAACTTCACCAATACAATTATCTAACGCCATCGGTTCCTGTTTCATCCGGTTCGACAAGACATATTCTCGTAGAAAGATTGACCCCGGCCCAGGCCTTGGGATGTCAAGTGTTGGGTCTATGGATTATGACGTGGGTATCTAAATCCAAGTCTGAGCTCAGATTTAGTTCTCGATCCGGCGACAAACAGTGCTAAGGCAGTTCAGCGAGATAACCATAGAGTCCGCCATGTTTGATTCTCCCGGAGTTGCTTAGCGATGCACGCGACTGCTGTCAAGCGGCCTTCAAGGTGTATGTTTTACTCAAGCGATGAAAAGAGCATTGGCCTTGATTTGCCAGTTGTAGGGAAATCTATGTCCGCTTCTACGTCGTTAAATTTATATTTTGTTTGCATATGGGTCCTTTTTTACAGGTTCGTTTATATAACACTGGGGTTAAGTTTCCTTGCTAATTGTTGCTTCGATACACTTTGCCTAACCCCAGGTTTATTGAACTAGTCGGCAGGCCTGTTAAAGAAAACATTTACATAGTTTTATTATACGGCGTTTTTAATATACATATATTAAAGAACTTTTATGTCTTTGACAAAGAGCAAATTTGTCAAATATGAAATTAAACAGATCTTTGGCATAATCATAACCTTCGATAGCCGTCTTAAATACTCACTGATTGAAGTATATATTTACTTACATAGGCCTCAAACAAAATGTTTATCAACTTATTTCAATAGCGATTTCCTTAACATGCAACCGTTCTCTGGACAATTTATAGGAAGTGATTCTTCTGCAAATCCATAGAAATAACATTTAATTGCCACAAAAGGTTAATTGATTTCTAAATACGCAAATAGAACAAGGAATATAAGTGTTGTTTTTTTTCTTTGTTTGTATCAGGAACAAATTTTCAATCGTAACTGGCTTGTTTAGGGGAAGAAATATGTTGCAAATGAGGCTGTGATATATAAGTATAAGGAAACTCCCACCATACAGATGGAAATATCAACATTAAAAATCTTCTCTTTTTTTAAATCTCTTTAGAATGACACCAAAACACTAGTTTATTAAACAAAAATCAGACATAAGCGTTGTATATATATATTTCGCACTGGTCCCAATGGTGAGTTGTCGAGCATGAAACACAGCAACAACGTGGAGATTAATTCCTTAAACCTAGTATTATGACAACTGACAACACTTATAAACGCATTCTTCCAGCAATGGTTGGTTTGTTTGATTGGGGTTTAACGACATACGTAAGATTGTTTCATTCACATGACGGCGCGGGCCAGCCCAATGGGTGAAATAAACCACCCTCGACACGACTAGCCATAAAAAAGACAATTAAGGACAACCACAGGACGAAATACAAAGACATAACATAAACAAGAGCCCCTGGGCAACAGGAAGCTTCCACCGAACAATTCGCGAAAACAGTGGCAACGAGTTATTGCAAATTACCATATGACCATATGATACTATATGTATGCATATACCTGATGGCATTTCGCTATCTTTTTGTCGACACTCGAAAGGACCTTCTCATTGGATTTAAGAAAGACGCGATGTTCATTTCCCACGAGACAATTACTATAGGCTTAAAGTATCCATGATGTAAAGGCGAGTAACTAAAATACACACCCGTGAGACATAAATTAGAGATACTGTACAGCATGCAGGATGCATGGCTGGATTACTAGACTGAGAAGCATAATGTATTCCGGACCACGACTCCGGGTGAGGTAACAGAGCGAGCCAATGTGTATCTGCTAATTTGAGCAGTGTGCATGTCACCTACATTAATGCGCGAACATGGCTCTTGTGAATACGCGGACCTATTCTTAACCGAGTCTCTTTTCAGGACAGCAGCATTCACGATTTCTTTACACACTGCAATCTGTTTTTTACTGAAATGACATCCCCCACGCAAGTATTGGAGTATGTATATACTAAATCCTAGATATTTATTGACTCCCACACCTATTTACTAATGAGCCAGATATAGCCAATCAGATTTGTTCAATTCGTCTAAGTGACATTCCGCAATAATCCCTTGACTAACGCGAAACAATGAAACCAGACAGTCGACTGCATCTTAGCTAATGCAACTAAGTGCACTCTAAGTTGAGGGCACGCCACATATACAGCTTTTGCACGTTGACCTCAGACGGAGCTGTCTGTGTTCCGGTTGCTCTCTTTGCTTAGGTTAAGAACCCCTTAAACAAATGGGTTTTTTATGTTGTAAATTTGGAATATTCAATGAGAGACGAAATGTATGAAATAGAATTATTCAGAATAGTAGTAAACGTTCAAAGTTGGTAAATATTTTAGGAGTTTGAAATCATACAAATTTCATAATGATGTAAAATGGATACTGCCAAAACTCATTAGGAAGAGAGAGAGATAGGCGGGTTTGGGGCCGGGTGGGAGTGGAGGGCTGAATGTTCAAATTACTGAAATCAA
>JAVFBX010155500.1:0-15219 GCA_034783855.1 Mopalia kennerleyi
TCTAACGCTTTTCAAATATTCTATTTTACCCCTTTTTCTGACATTCTGACATTCTGACATTCTGACATTCAAACTGCGCAAAACGAACGAAATCCTCAATTTCTTGCGCAATGAGTCATAAAGAACTATGAAAGTCCACTGAAAGTCACAATACCGTTGAGACTGGGTAATGGTTGGTTTCATACTTCTGCTCGATATATTTCTGGATTTACGGATAAGGCCGTCCCTGTATATATTTTAATTGCAAACATGGAAAATATTCAATGCCTCCACAGGAATTTACACTCGGGTATTTTGCGAGTCGGGCCAGCACTCTATAGCCGACTAAGCCACAAAGGCTCATGGTAGGACGGACACGAATTTACATTCAAGTAAATGTAAATCTGAAATATATCTTACTTTAATCTTTTGATACTTATATATGGGCATTGTTATAATCATTTAATATGACATTACTCAAAAATACAATACACTGTAAAACTAGCATGATTAACATCGGGGGAATATTTTTATTCACAAATGTTTGGACCGTCGGATTCTGTCAGCGTAGCTCGGGAAGTAAATTTGGATAAAAATGTCATTATATACACGACTAATGTACGGTATTGCATTACTGGGATTATTCAATTATAATTCTGATCTATATTTTGTTCCGTTCCGCTGATTATCGCAATCCCACATTCATTATATCCCCATAAATTCTACACCTTAATGGAAAGTTGACAACTCATATTGATCCTAATTAATGATCAGTAGATAGGGATGAGTAGTTGGTGGTTCCTTTCTGTGATTTTGTAATGGGCGCTAAGGCTTGTTTGATTGATTTAGGGTTTGACGCCGTACTTAAGGTTATTTTACTCACATGACGGCGTGCCAGCTCAATGGGTAAAGGAAACCACCCTCGACCACTGGCCACAAGGACAACACAGTACAGCCAGAGGACGTAGTACAATGGCATCTCAAACAGATCTGCTTCACATCGTTATTTAGCTTTGAGAGCACGAGGGCAACAGGAAGCTCCTTCCCAACCCGCCGCGTGGACGAATAGGGGAGGGAGGCAGCGTCCTGTTGCCCGGGTACTCTCAGGACACAAGGACAATACGATCTGTTTGTGATGAATTTGTATTGAGGCCTGTTATTTTCCTGTGGTGTCATTGTTTGTCGCCATTGATGCAGATGGTGGTTTCGTTAACTTATGGCCTGGCAGGCTTTTATATGCGTGAAATAGGATCAAGTTCGGTGTCCGTCTGGACAGGTAAGACAACCAGGTTTTCTCGGGTTCTTGTGTGTGTTTGTTTGTTTGATTGAGATTTAACGCCGTACTTGCGGTTATTTCTCTATTAAACATGACGGCTTTCCAGCCAATGGGTGAAGGAAAAACGGTTTTGGTACTGCGCTTTTAAAAGACGTCTCATAGTTCTATGCTTTGTGACGTTGAAACATTCGAAATTCTTAACCATTCTGACGTCAACGCTCACTCCTTAACATTTTGAAATCCCGTTAGCGTCGCTTTACTATCTAGATTACATTAAGGTCAAATATTATTTCTAGGATGGGCTTATAATGTAAAAGTTGGTTGTTTGTTTGGCAGAGTACTCGTTATAATAAGGAAGGGGGAGCAATATGGTTATGGCAGTCATTGCGCCGCTGTGACTCCTATAGTCAATCAACTAAGGACAATCATATCATAAGCTATTTTCTACACTAGTCGAATTACGGCTTGGCACACTGGTGAAAATGACGTTACTTATAACAAAGTTACAGTAGGCATATTTTCGTGAATATACTAATAAACTCATTAACCTATATTAAGAGAAGGAAGAGTCCCAAATAAATGATGTACTTTACCGATACATATATCAATTAATTTCTGCTCAAGAGTATTTCAGTTATATGATGGCGGTGTATCCCACTAGCCATTGACACTGTAGCACAACCATTTAATAGAAAGCGGTGTTCAGTGTTGACAAATTAATCTTCCCCCAGTATACATGTATAGCATTGCAAAGAAATTTCCGTCAAACAAAAGGCAATACCGACACAAGGCAAAACAGCATCCACGACACTTTGGAAATTGCAGCCTACGTTTGTTTATATAATGTCAAAGTTAAGCGGAGCTTCAGAGGTGGAAAACCAAATTTTGTAAAAGCTTTTTCTATTGTGTTGATTTCGTGAGGTTGAGTTTTTTGTTTTACTGTCAACGAATGTAGGGTCATCAGTTAATGGGCAGAAATAACATGCTCGTTTATTGTTAAAAAGTAATAAGTGTTCTACATATGGACCATTTCCTTACATTGTGCTCTCCACAGCAAATGTCAACACACAAAAAAACAATTAACATTGATTTTGGTGCCTTGTTATTACCAATTTACCGAGTTTAAATTGGATTTAAATAATGTTCTTTTGTTCTTCTTTGAACGTGGGTGGCTAGACATGGAAAGGTGACTTCTCATATTAGATGTGAGTCGTGGTTAGTAGAGAGGGATGAGTATAGTTAGTGGCTGCTTTATGTGACCTTGTGGTGGGCGGTTAGGAGCAAACTTCTTGTTTTCCTGTTGCCCTCAGAGCTAAGGTCAACTGGAAGCCGATCTGTTTGTGATGTATGTCATTGATCTATTTAGACATGTCGAGGGTGGTTCTCTTCATCCACTGGTCTTAACATTACTAATATGTTTGAAACAACCTTAACTATACCACACATTTAGTAAAATATGTTTCGAATGGAACCCTTGATGGTTCTGTATGGCACCATCACAGCAACTGTTTGTTTCAACCTTTCTCCTTATATAAATGAACCGTTTTGTCGTAATGGTTCCATACACAACCATTCTCTTTTCTAAGGAACCATTATTGATAAGAGTGTACTCGATAAAACAAACAAGTAAATTTGTTGGGCATAGAAACTGGAAAATCCGTAAGGAAAATAATTATTAAATTATTATAACCAAGTTTAATATTGCTCCAAAGTTCAGAACAAGTCAAACAGATTTTCTTAACATAGTCACGTTGGCCGCAATGTACGAAGGCGGTTTGCTTCTCGTCGTACTTAAATTAAAACACTTCTAAATAATTTTCGATTTCATTTTATTTTGCTTTTTTCACGAAGATGAAACTCTTTTGAAACTAATTTTGCTAAAAAGATGAATTGGTGGCCCAAATGGTGTGGCAATGTACGCTATTAGCTTCAATTAACAATGGTTAAAAATAAAATCTGTTGGCAATTTCAGGCACAAAGTTGTTTGAAAAGAAATGAGCATTGCGGATGGTTTAAGACGTTTAACAAGGTTATACTTCGTGAGTATTTTCGGATAAAATGACATTAACCAGAAGAAAGCCGACCATGGAGTATAACCGCGAGTTTAAATTAGATAACGCTGTTTTAATTGTACTACATAGGTTCAACAATTGGAAGCCATTAAAATGATTATTACCCCGTATGGATTTATTGGGTCGGTTTCATTAAATCACTGAATAGCACAATGAAGGCCACTAAACTCTGGAAATTGAATCAATTCGAACACTTGTGTCGTTATATTTCCCATGTGTATCCCAATGGACAATATGGTGAAAGAAAAACTAATAGGAAACAACCGTTTTGTAAGATATCCTTGATTTATCAGTATCGAAACTTTGAATAAAACCAGGCGTACTTGTACGGGAAGGTGGAGTTATTGGGGGAGAGGGGGGGGGGACTGGCCCCTTTTAGGTCTTCGTCTTGTTTTTTGGTGGAGCTACTGATGCTATTCACAGAATGCTAAGGCGCAGAACCTGCAGCAGTATATAATCGACAAGCCTATACATTTTGAGGCAGACTAAATTTTGCTATAAACTATAATTTCACGATGGGCGAGTTAACACTAGACACATACCAAAAGACGCAATTTGCCTTTTAGTATTGATTATACGTTCCGGCTTACTAATTAGTTGTGATAACAGTCTTTTCTTATGACACACAAGACATTACCATCATTTTGGGGTTGGTTTAAACCGAAAAAAGTTACATTGACACTGTTGATTGAGTATGTTGGCATTTGTTGGTAATATAGAATAGTTCAAACAACTGTCCTACAAATGAAGAATAGTTTAGAATCGACATTAACGCTATTACTGCCAGTGCAACCTTCTCAATGCAATGCATAACAGTTTTACGTCTTTTTTTTTTTAAATATTGATTTAAAAATTGCATAATTTTAAATATTCATCAATCATTTTGTAAGTAAAATCCGTAAAAGTTAGTATTCTTCTTCAGACTGAAGGTCTTCTTTTTCTACAGCATCACGGACACCACCGTTATCATATTGTTCTTGGCCTTCTTTCGGATGCTTGGTTAATTTACGACGCATCACACTAATCAAGCTGTGTGGGATCCCATTATTACATTATTAACACATTTTGTCATCGTCAAAGCCATTGCATAACATGATTGACATCTGGCTCGGTCATTTACACTGACCATAGCCCACCATCGTCAGGCATCGAATGAATTCAATCCATCAACACTTTTTTATACCGCTGACTCAAGAAACCCATTATCCTTAGTAGTATACAAGACTTGCGTCCCCTTTCTTTAGTCAACATTCAACTTTCAGAACCACTGCCATAACGCATAGCCTGTGACGTCACGTAGAGGGCGCTGGTCTCCCTGCACTTTAGTATTCCATAACGTGCAACCCTTATTTCTCATGTACTATAAAGGAGCCATCATCTTCACCTAAGTACTAACTAACTCACAATCCTTACTTATATGTTATAGCACAAATCCTTCTTTATATGGAGTCCGTTGTTAAACTGACACCGGACTACATATAAAGCACAAGCCTTCCTTATTATGTCATAGCAAATAATAACCGAGTTGCCCTTCCTATAGTACTAATGATTCTCTTATGAAACCTTCTTTTAAACCAGAAATGAACAGAAACGTAAATTAGCTACTCCGGTGCTAAGAATACGACTTTCGCCTTTGAAAAAAAAACCGGTTAAAATGTCACTGAATCTGCTTCACACTGGATATGTAAGATCACGTTTTATTGAAATCCCTCGATATTGTCACACAGAAAAGGCCTGAACACAACGCAGTCGAAATTGACTTCCGGCCATGGGAGTGGTTCAAAGAGAGGCTGAGAAGACTTCTTTTTATAATCATTGAATATTCTCCATCAGCTTTTAAACAGGTAGACAAAAAAATTAATGAAAAAGTTTGTGCTATGAAATCAAACAGCGTTCACAGAAGTTGATGAAGCAGAGTAATAATCCCTTGCACAACAACTAAATACATAAACTAATAATAATAATGATGATGAAGATATTGGTGATGACAATAATAATTGCTTTTTACAAAGTAAAGACGTGTGTGTAATATGAACAGTTTTATAAACCGGTTATCTGCTGGCCCGCGGCCGTCGCTTAGTGGTTAACGAGTGGGTTTACTAATCCTACTTCGATGTACCGTTATGGGATCGAGTCAGGTATATGAGTTGCCGATTGTGCTTCGGCAATCACGGCGGTGGTTTTTACGAGGTTTCCTTCCGGTTTTCCACCGTCATTAGGCGAGGAACAGAGTGAAGTAGATAATCCGACGTCCTATAAGTGAAAGACCTCTGAGCAAGACGTTAAACCCCAACCAAACAATCCCTAATTATGCACGTGTTTCTTCGGGTTTTGGCTTCTTGTGGTTAGCGGTACAATATCGTTCTTGTTCGATCTGCATCCTTTTCAAGTCTAGCATTTCGTCAGGGAAACAGCTTTGTGTTTGTGGTGTCCTGTTTAAACGGGAGAGCATGTCAATGTGTTTGTACCATACAGTAACATCGTTATGCATCATCCCAATGACTTGTCCATGTATCTTCCAAACTTTACACATTGAAAAAAACGGACGTTGTGTCATGTAGTGCATACGTTTGCTTTGACGTGGCATCAAGGCACATAACTATAGTTTTAGTTAGCTGGTTGTCTACAACGAGGCCAGGACTCATCTTTATTGTACATGGAATGTATTGTGTATATCGGTATTATTTGTTTGTTTTTGAGGGGTTTACGTCGTACTCAAGGGTATTTCACTTATATGACGACGGATTGTCCACTTCTCACTTTCACTTGCCTTATAACGATGGAAAATCGGGAAGAAAACCTCGTAAAAACCACCCCCGCAATTGCCGAAGCTACATCGCATAAGTCACCCATAAACCTAATGGTCGACAGACGGACTCGATCTCGTGGACAGTACATCTAAGTAGAATTAGTAAGCGCACACGCTTACCACTAAGCCACCGCTGTGGGTCGGCATTACTCGAAAATTCTACTCACGGGTATTTCACTTATAAGGCTTCGGATTGTTGACTTCACACGGTTCCTTGTCTTATTATGGTGGAAACCCGAGATGAAATCTCGTAAAACCGTCCCTGACTGACGGACTCGATCCCGTTAACGATACATCGAAGTAGGATTAGTAAGCGCGCACGTCAACCACTGAGCCACGGCCGCGAACCTTGGTCATATGACGCTTATAGACGTAACATTTGGAAGGGAATACCAATTCATGTTTGGTACTTCTCCAATTATTTATAACAGTGTTTTGTTTTCTCAAAATGTGTTCATTGATCTCCACAATCCAGTGACTTAAGTCGCAGAAACTATTAACCAGTTTCCGCCCCCAAACCATTAACTCGTGTCTGACCTCAAACCATAAAATAGGACTTCCTAAGCGATATTCATTTTGAATCAAGATTGTTTATTAATAAACCCATTAAACAGTCAAGTAAAACTACTGAGTCCATACGTCCAGTGTGTGATTCATATGAAGTGATGATAGCTATCAAATCGACCACTACCTACTCACTGACCTTGGCAGATAAGCGGCCATCAATATTAATTATTTGTATCATTCTATGAGCTTTATTAAAGTCTGTTTTAATTATTAACAAAAACATGCAGACACATTAAGGGGTAATTATTATCAAAATGCTTCTAATGCTGATGTATGTTTGACTATTTGTTATAAATGGAGAAACCGCAAGAAAGGGACTGCATCCGGGCATTGTTACAGATATATAAACCTTTGTGACACTCTCACTTCAGGAAGATCAATTTTCCAACAGTATCGAAACGCTTAACATTTTAGGGCTGGGCAAGTGTCAACTATTGTTGGAATACACCGCAGTTACATAAGTGAAATACTATAAAGCAGGCTGGAAACACCAATCAGTCAATAAATCTATGTCAATACCGCCCATTTCGTTTTACTGTCAGATGTTTGTGCTATATTATTTCTAAATCAAACCACATCAAGTATAGCATTACACCAAGAAGTATCATAATGGCATACGGTGAAACATTATAACAATATATCTCATATATTCACCAGTGTGGCTAAAGCCACAGGAATACCTTGCGAATATTCTGACAAGACCGCTGTAAAATAACATAAATTACAATACAAGTCAGCCACAAAAGTATAATGTTACGTGCAGTTAGAGCGAAACTTATAGTCTATAGTTTTAAAAAGTACACGGACAAATCTTAAGTTACATGCCGAACGTTTTAACAGAAAGTCTATTTTTTAACAAAGTATCAGAACATATTTACAACATTCCCTCGATCGACCTGTTATTGTAGGCCATCGGAATAAACGTGAGGCATGATTTGCTAGCCAGAAACTCTTATCACAAGAATTTGGCAATGAGTCAATTGGCATTATGCAGGTGTAAACGTAAGGTGTCATATTGATTTCCATTCAATATATAATATTGAATTCGCCTTACGTTTTTGTTTCTATTTAACTTAACCTTAATATTACACCGCTTCCACTCAATATGAGATATTGGATTCGCCTTAAGTTTATGTTTCCATTTAAGTCTCGGTAACACTCATTTCCGATACTTTGTCGTCAGTATTTCACATAAACCAGCCTTCAATATCCAGAAATTATTCGCTTTTCATTTCAAACGAAATGAGTGTAAGGCCGGGATTCCATGTGTACGTAGTTCGTGATGCGTAATGCGTAGTACGTAATGCGTAGCACGTAGTACCTATTCTCTGGAACGCTAGTAGATGAGTCTGATTACGCAATACGCGTGTACACGGAGTCAGGAAGTGGGGAATCCCCAGGGGGTTTTCGATCAGCAGACCACGTGAGTTGTAGAAATGCCTCGCAACTTCATTTCAGATTCAATTCTTGAGAAGGTCTAACTGGATAAAAATGCGCACTATATACGTAACTCACGCTGCAGTCACGTAAACATGGAAAATTACAATACGCGTCACGCTTTACGCAACACGCATTTCGTAACACGCATTGCGTTCGAATACGTACACATGGAATCCCGGCTTAACAGTGCGAAATGAAACGTACCTCCAGCGCACAAAATTCTCAGTTGAACGCGCATGCGCTAAAAAATATAAAAGTGTTTGAAATGAAAAGCGAATTTCTGGATATTAATGGCTGGTTTATGTGAAATACTGACGACGAAGTATCGCAAATGAATGTTACCGAGACCTTATGCTACTAGGCACATTATGAACTTGATTTTGAGGCCGGGAGCTGCCTAGAGGAATTTATTTTACGACCGGATTGAAAGCAGTGCGGTGCAGGTCATACGTTTCTAAGGAAATTTAGGGCATCACGCTATGTCGTTGGTACCTGACATATAACATGGCCAAAAGAAAATGTGGAAGGTAAAATGTCATTTAGGTCTAGATTCACCTTAAGTTTATGTTTCTATTAAAGTCAGCCCTAATATTAAACCACTTCATTTCCTTGCAGTTGGGTCATCTTGGGTTACCTTTACCGTCCCTGTTTCTGATCTGTGGGAAGAACTCGTTAGTCTTCTGTTCATGATAGAGTTACTGAGAACAAGAGGTGGGTCCCATCTAGATACATTTTTCGCAATTAATAATTATTGTATTCATTTTTAACCAAGCCGCTGTCTTTATCCGATCGCAGTTTCCCTGTCAATCTATATAATGTTGTGTTATACCTTTATCTTATTTTATATTGAGCAGATTGAGGAGAAACGGGCAAATCCGGGCCTTATCATCGCGGGTTTCCTAAAAGTTTAAGGAAGTGGTCAGTATAAAATAAAATAATGACGTGAGCAAATATTTTTCACTCAATGAGGGTCTCTGTCACCTAAAGACACTGTCACTCTATCATTTTGAAATTTGTCATTATTAATACCAAAGCAATTCTGTTGTTTCTGTCAGCAAGTTCTCTAAAGAATGAAACAAACTTGCTTTAAACCGCACTTTTTGGTCGTTACTGCCATGATAAAAATATAAACCAATATCACGAGCGAGCTAAATGAAATAGAGTCACTTTATTTATATACATTTAATGAAGAGAAAAAATCATTTTTTTATTACCTCCTCTAGGATTGGGATTCGGCTCTATCGCCTTCAGGGTCAGCGCTCTAACTGAGTTTTACATCTGCTCACTTCAGAACGACGACGAGTTTTTATCCAGATAAAATATACGAATTTTTCTCTACGGGATGAACGTTATATACATAGTTTAAAGCGATACTCCGGGCTGCAATAAAATGCATATAGGTAAAACGGGAATCATTTCTTATGTTGAATTATGTTCTCTAATTTTCTAATCGAGCTATATCCATGTTATAATTGGATCTTAAAAGTTTGGTAATGCTTAAACTACAGTCAAATTCATCCACGCGGCCGTGTCTTGGTACTTTTATCACTAAACAGAAGAGCTCCACAGATATTGACTAATCAAATATCTTTCTTTTTAAAATAGGTGCCTATGTCACGAGACCTATAGAGTCGACTATTTACAGAAAAGTTTACTTTTGACAGTTCACACATGTTATTAAGCCGTAGCACAAAAGAGTGCTAGTCGCGTGACGTCATGGATAGGGATGGCCACGCCCAAAATGTCAGCTGCCAGTAGTTGTGGGCAGTTAATATATATCTGTAACCCTCAAGTTATTTGATAAAATAAAGAAACGATAAGTCAATGCCATATTTAAGTCTATTTTACGGTAACGTTTCAATGGAGATAGGGGTTATTGCAGCCCGGAGTATCGCTTTAATGAAGAGAAAGAACAGTTTCCTTGCTTCGACCGGGATTCATACTTGGGTCTGGCTAACGCCTTATACTTGTATTGGAATTCATCAGGCGTAAAAAGTCGTTTTGTTATCTTGTTTTACTGTTTTGTAAATATAGACAATTTTTCGATTTAAAATAAATTATATTAATCAAAAATGTTCGCAATTTTGTTAACGTGATACTATCAAACAATATAAAATGAAAAGCTGTAAAGAAAACATTTAGTCCCGATTAATTAATGCACGATATTTCATTACAGCTTTTGAAAAAGAAAAACTGCCGTTTCAGTTTCAAGTGATTAAAACATTAATTTGATATTTGACTTTATGTTTTAATCAGTTGGATGCATTTTGTGATTAAATATTCTTTCTGCAAATGAAATTTGACTTAATTGTAGTAATGCAATTTCATTTGCAATTTGATACACAACAGCAAGACACGCTCTCTGCTATCTATCACGAGTCGGTGTATGCGTTCATCCCGATCGCTTAATTTGCTAGTAGAGGAGCACTGCCCAGGGGTTAAATCTGACACTAGCTCAATCACTGGACAATACGGTCTGAGGGATACACAGTGTGGTGATCTCGTTATGAGATACTCCGTACCAATTAGTCTGACAGGTCAACCAATAAACGAATACTCGGTAAATCCCATTTCAACATGTCGTTATGTCTACCACCAGGAGATACGCAAAGAAAACGAAAGTACAATTTTCAAGAAAACAAACGGACTTATCCAACACGATTTACGACAATTGAATTCATGTTATTTGACACCCTGCTTGTTTCACTCATCTGAAAACAGTATATCTGTATGAGATGTTCAAATCAGCTCCGATGAAACGCCGGGTGAGTTCAATGACGCATTTAGAGATTACGCAACAATTAGCGCATCTTTGCTCGAGTCTGTAAAGAGTGCTAAAGACAAATTTTTTCTTAGATCTATAAAAATCTGTTTTAAAGAGGCCCCCTCTTATTGTCTTTGTCGCAGTTTAGATTCAACACAAATATCAGCTAAATAATGTGGTTCTGGTTGTCAAATTGACTAATCACAGAGCCTCTCCAAACTCTCCTTTGTAAATGCCACTGACGAGCCGACCCTTGTTCGAATTATTGTCAACATTGGTTATCTTAGATCTGGGATAAGTATAGAAGGATAAGAAACATCGTTTTCCTTCGCATCCCCGATCCGTGAATGTGTTGTTCAGCTAGTATGTTTATACGGCAGCCGCACATTGTCCCATTCTATCGAGTAACAGAGATTATACAATTAATAGAGAAACTCGGAAAGGTAAGCAGCATATTCTCTCATGAAATACGAAAGAACGGTCGCTCAAGAAGGGTTATAGAGCAGCGATACAGCTAAGATGGCGGCTCTACAGTTTGCTTTGTGTTGCTAAAGTATAACCGGTTTTGTTAACGTAAAGGCTATGAACCCACACAGCGATCAAGTTTATTGGAAATTGATTCTTTTTGAATGGATATTATTTTAACTTGCCGTTGTTATGAAACAACAACAAATGATGTACTTGTATACAAAAAAAACCCCAGCCTTAAAGGTAAGCGATTTTATGCATAACCTGCAGGCCCAGTAACACATTCACGGATCGCTTATTCGAAGGGAAGCGATTTTTCTTATCCCTCGATACCAATCCCAGCTTGGATCAAAGGTATCCGCCATGTAGCATGATATAGTAACGATACAATCACAACCTGAAACATGTGTGAGGCAGGTCCAGTTTGTCTTGTAGATCCGATGTCTAGTCCTGGTAAGTCCGTGTTTACCACAGCCTCGGGTTATCTGGGCGTTTATTTGACATCTGCGACGTTGATCTCTGGTGAACCCCGGAAAACCTTACCCTATTCGACAGACTTTGGCGTCAAATCTTAATAGCGATAAACAAAACGCAGGGGAGCCGTACGGGGTTGTCTCTTATCACAGAAGGGAAGGATTCCATACGAATAACGAACCTCGGAAGGCTCGATGAGTCATCGCTGACCAATGCCAACATACCGTTTTTCAACCACCCGGCAGTCTCTGAGGGGCAGCCAGCCCCGTTGGAACATAGTGAACCATAGCAAGTTCGTGCACATGAGGATAAATAACGAACAGTATACACGTCAACAGTTTATGAAACAGCAAATACAGTGTAGCTTTGTGAAACCTGACAAGGCCAATCTTATTGTCTTAAAACTACACGGCAATTATCCCCAGTTTATTAAACTGCTCAACATATATACACCTGTAAACCATTGCAGCTTTCTTTTTTACCTAACCCCACGTGTTCAGTGAGTTTTCTTGCCTATGTTTTCTGGTGAAGTCAACGTTTTTTTTTTCTACGACATAGTTTTACAGGATCAATTTTGTTTACTGTTTTATCAACGTCAATAAAAATATTTGCACACAATGTTTGTTGTTCAGTCGTGAAATACGTTTATATTGCCCTGCTTAATCCTGATTACGGATTGGTGTTTATCGCTCTGCTAAAATCATTATGAGAGAATCTCGCATTAAGCAAGGTCACAAATGAGCCTATACTAGGAGTCGCCACAAATGACAATAGGTATTATGGAAAACGTAAAGTGTTTTGCTTTGTAGCCAAATAGTGTTTCCCCTGTGTTAAAGGACAACAGCACGCATACACCTTGGACATAGGGTGGCATCAACAGGTACTAGATATTCTTAATTAAATTTAATCAAATGAAGATGGTGATAATAATAAAGCTACCAGGTGGCATGAACTGTCAAAAATTTTGTTATTAAAAAGCCAATGACATTGATTGTAATAACTATTATAAATCGTTCAGTAGTATTCTCGTGAACACTGTTCCTAAAGTACTTTTGACAAATATCGAGTGTCATTCGGTAAAAAAAAAAAATCAAGATCGGATGTTTATATAACATCATACATACCCTGGTATAAAGGTTCCTATCGACAGCTTCTTATTTTCTCAATAAAACCATAGTGATAGATTACCTCTAGGCGCCAAGTCTATCGACACGTCAATCTGCCCCACTCCCTCCCCCCGTCTCCCGGGTCGAGACCTCTAAACCAATAATATCGACCTCTTTGGCTGACCTTACCTGTTTCTTGGAAACAATATGAAATTAATTTTTCTGTAACTGTATTTTATAAATGTGCTATTTACTATTCACATTGATGAATAATTTTTTTTGACCACTCAATCAATTTAAATTTGTGAAATAGTCAATAAAATTATTTTACTCCAATATGAATCATCGGATATTTTGTTAAAGGTGTTTTGACCTTTCTTTTTCTTTCCAAAATTAATGTTTAGCTGAAATATGAACTTGGAGAAATTTAATCCTTGCTGTCAAACTTATTAATCATTGTGCATATTTCTCACATTACTAATTGTGTTTTCCATAAATAATTTAATCAAAAAGTCAGTCAAAAACAATTTCAGTCATATGAATAACGGCCACATTTCTTTAAAATAGTATGTCACTAATTGCGGTAGTCCACATAAACAAAAATGCCATGAGAAATGTAGTTTTCTTTGTCAAAACCAAATATATAGTTTGTTTCCCTCATGAAACCCATATTCCTTTTGATTATGGTCATAGTCACTCTTCGCTATATAATGATGGGTCGGCTTTTAAGAAAATGTCCATTGCCACATAAAAAAAATTGTTTCTTTCAATAACTGGCCATTGTATAATTAGTTTCTCTTTCGTTTCGTATTTAAATTTCATTATCTCAATGTGTGGACCCCAGAAATAACATTCTGGCAGAGTAACTGACATGGGTTAGATTTAGCCCTAAGTCAAAAATCCCTCATCAGCTTATTATCAGATTGAATCCATTGTCAAATAGTGTCAGAGTCTTGCCCTTTGTACACGTGCCCAACTGATCATTGCTCAATGTATAACTATTCTCAACTGTACATATTGCAGATAGTATACACGTTTTCAACTGTAATCGTTGCCCAATGTTTAAAAAATTTCAACTGTAATCATTGGCCAATGTTTAAACATTTTCAACTTTAAGCATTGCCCATTGTATAAACTTTTTCAACTGTATTCATTGAACATAGTATAAACGTTTTCAACGGTAAACATTGAACATAGTATAAACGTCATCAACTGTTAACATCGAACATGCAACAAAGGTTTTTCAACTGTAAAGATCGCATATATCGTCCTGAGTGTTAACATCAGATCTACTTCCGGTTGCCCCTTACACACAAGATCTCCATGGCAACAGGATCCCCACTTCTTAGAGCTCCCAAATCTGTAAACAGTTTTTTTTTTTTATCTCAGTGACACTTTACGTGATATTTAAAGGTATTTTACTTTACCTAACGGCAATTCCGAACCAGAACAAACCGTACAAGCAACGCAAAGATCTTTGAAATACTCGTATAACGAATGAGGGACTCAAGTTTGTTGTATGTGCCGCATGTTGAAAAGGGCCCTATTGTTGAAAGAACCAAGCGATAGAAAAACGTAACAGTTTCAACTGGACAGCATCATGTTTCGTAACCTGTGCCCGGAAAAGGTTTTTTAAAACGTTCAATCTGATGGCATTTTTTAGTTTGTATGTAAGTGAACTGGAATTATCGATTGAGTCTGAGCAGTTGAGATAACCAAATACGTCAACTATCTATATTACAGCCAGAACACTTGCTTGATTTGTTGCTTGTAGATACACGTTAATATGAAGTTTGTTTGTTTGGTTGATTGATTGATTGATTGAGTGGGGTTTAACGCCGTATTGAAGGTTATTTCACTCAAATGACGGCGTGCCAGCCCAATGGGTACCGGAAGCCACCCCCGACACTACTGGCAACAAACTAAAAGATCACAAGACAAATACAGGACAATACAAAGACATCAAAAACATATCGGCTTCCTGCTCCCCTTTAGCTCAGAAAGCACCAGGGCAACAGGAAGCTCTCTCCTACCACCCTCTGATTATACAGGAGTATATGACCAACCGGTTGATTGACAAACCCTTCACATTCGTAATAATTATGTAATTTGAATCAAAACTATACTATAGCTTGCTTATTGCTCATAAGGTGATGCACCACACTCATCTCCTTCCCGAAAACTTTTTAAAACTTTTCACTCGGCAGTTATCCATACATAACTACCCCACCAGATCGATGAACCTCAATCTCTATCTGCCGTTC
>JAVFBX010155611.1:0-15217 GCA_034783855.1 Mopalia kennerleyi
AATGAAATTTTTGTACAGATGTTGTGAAAGGATTTCTCAAAAGCATAACACCAATCCTAAACTTCTGCATTGTTTAGCTTTTCTTTTATGTCGTTGCAAACAGGCGGCATCGTTTCTCTTGGACACTAGTTTAGTTATTTGGAAGATTTCAATGAGAGAAAAGGTGGATAAAGACAAATATTCAACATGGTGACATTCATTGGAAGAAAAAGAAACACTCGGAACTATTAAATATGCAAAATAATTACACTTTTACAACTATACAATATCTGGGTTGTTTTGTGGTAGAACACAACGTTTCGATACATATGCCTGTATCATCATTATGCGTTAAAGGAGGTGGATGTGATTTTTATGTTATATGATTTTGTTCTAATTGATTGATTGATTGATTAATAATCTTTGTATAAGACCTTGATAAACTCCAGTAGGTAAATATATTTTTTTTTCTCATAGAGGTCAAGATAACATAACAAAATATAAAGCGTGATCTCATTCAGTCAAAACTTATTCTGTATTGTATATTCCACAGCTGACAAATGTTTCATAGGAGGGGCGTGCTATTCTGCTGGAGATATTTCTGTAGATAAATGTCAGGAGTGTAACCCAGTGCTTTTACAAACGGACTACTCTGACAGAAGTGAGTTATAATGGTGTTTCTGTTTGTTACCTAAATTGCCTGGCCTTGAATAATTTTCGGAATGATAAAAACAAAGTGCTATTAAATTTTTTAAATGAATATCTGATTCTTAAAAAACCTACTTAAAAGAAACCCTTTTGGAATGAGGCAACACCAGATGATTATTTCTAAGTAAGACATCAGAATGATTCAAGTTTACATATCTATTAACATATATTTTCCTCAAACAGCTGATGCATGTAATATTGAAGGAACCTGTTACAATGATGGTGAAACTGATGCTGTCAACACATGTCAAGTGTGTTCCATAGCTGATGCATTAGACAGTCTACAGACAGCAGGTAAATAACTTATGTACAATTAACATATGCAGTGGTTTTCAAAATGTACGCCTTTACAGGTAATAATGATTACAATACCAATTAATATTTATTTACAAGACGGTTGATAAGGGAACAGCGAAAACATGCTGTGTACAATTAAAATATGTCCACCCGATTGGACCATGCAGTCAATTGCGGAGCAACAATAGATTTATTTATCATTGAATCTTCATTATACCTGTTTTTAATGAACACTGGGATCCATTATACATGGATGTATGAAAACTTCCAACTCCTGAGTTCTTTATCAACGTTATTGAGTAAGACTGTTACATGTGTTTCCTTTCTTTCACTTCTTCTTTTTTATGTTCTTTCCTTTATTAATCGTTAAATTGTATAATCTAAGCACCTGATAAACCTATCTGCCAATTTTTGTTTCTGTGATCAGTGCTCTAACGAAATGTTCATTTTTCGACCCCACCCATCTTTAAAAGCTTGTCATATTGGTTGTACAGATTTTATTGAAATGAAATTTTTGTACAGATGTTGTGAAAGGATTTCTCAAAAGCATAACACCAATCCTAAACTTCTGCATTGTTTAGTTTTTCTTTTATTTCGTTCCAAACAGTTAGTATCGTTTCTTTTGGACACTAGTTTACATGTCATTTATCAGCGATGGAAGTCCAGATTTGTTTTTATGTCTGGCTTTTTCGAAACGTTCGCCTTTTACTGTTTTTTTTTAACTTTATGTTTTAGACTTCTAAATACTTGTCTCTGTTATATTTCAATAGAATACCCCAAAGAAGATGCTAGCACGTAGTTTTTATGTCCCGTAAAACGCCCCAGTTTGTATTATAAAAACATGCATTTTTGCGATTTTCTTGGCCAGGCTTCTTCAACAAAACACCGGCGAGGCCAGCATTGGTTCCCTGGGTTAGCCTGTAAGTGTATGCCGTTGCCTATCCCTCTTATATTGGTCCCAGTTTACATGATGTATAGCTACCTCGATGAAAACTAAAATATGTACGTAAAGAGTGTACCTCCGTCATTTTCATGATCTCAACACTAGACATGAACGTGTCTGTCGACAGATTAACAGGCCAAAAACGTATTGCGCAATGTAAAATGTGAACTTTAACACAAATTATTGCATTTGATCCATCAGCATCAGCCTATACCAAATGAGATAAACTATATTTCAACAGTTGTGTTATTCTGTGGCAACAATATGTATCTTGTTTTACGCCATCGATGAACTGACTATTCAACCACCTTAAATTGTTGACAAGAGGGTTCAAATAACGACTAGGAGGGTTAGGGCACCAGCAAATAATGAAAAACCAAAATACCATTGACAAAAGTACACTTCTATTTTGTTTAATTCTTGTATCGCTTGTATCGAGACACTTCGTTACCACCATTCGGGATGTATTTACATCCAAAAACAATCGTGAACACGATTCCAGAACCTGTAAATTTCGTTCAAATGGTACTATACGAAAGGAAAATAACACTCATCAACTAGACGCTTATAAAATGATTCGGGTTTGTGGTCGTAAATACGAGCAATAGATACCCTACGAGTGGGACAACGGCTTTCCCGAATGCAGCATTACAAGAACACACATTCGGTAGCAATGGACATTACGAGTTGTAAACGGGATTTCACTACCAGTAAATCCCATTTGAAAGGTACTACTAGAAGATATCACTGGTCAACTCGTTGCTTATCGAGTTAATGGGGTTTAGGGTGGTTATGGCAAGCGATAGATGTTCCACGAGTGGGGACTATAGCTATCCCGGGGGCAGAATATTGACAAGATTTATAATCAAGAAGAATATATTTTCTCTTTTTTTCTAGCCTGAAGAGAAATTACTTGTACCGAAATCTACCTCTTTTAGATGCATGCGCACAGGTACGACACACCACCTTTTTGTGAGTGTGTTGAATTAGGGATTTACGCTCTGCGAGTAATGCTTTTTCACCAAGATGAGGACCAAGCCTAAGGACAGTTGATTAAAGACGTCGCCATTTTACCTCCATGAAATACAGTATAGTCGGTTTGGTCATACACCGGAACCATGTATTGTGCGAATAGTCGGTAAATTACCTCACATTACAGCTGAATAAATACAACACGACTGTGTTAGCATGTCATACAGCTCCAAATATTGGCAATACTTTTTGAAATTACTAACATGTTTAAACTTCCTAATTAAAACATTCCTTACATCTTACTTTGACACATATTACACATAAAGACATTTTAGGCAGATAGAATTGCTTAGAATATAGATAAATCACTTTTCGACAAAGTGTAAATTTGCCAGTATTGTTTCGCTATAGGTGGTTAAATTCGACAAGAGGCGATTTGAGGACAGGAGAAGAAGTTTGGGACAGGACGTATGGCTTAACGGACCTATTATTGTGCTCTGCGATGACAATAGATTCTGTAACCACCAAGTACCACCAAGCTTCACGCCGCAGCCAACAGCTTTGGGATAAACCGGCGCCATCATGATCCTACCAGGAAGTCAAGAGGTGGAGCTCTACTTTTAGCCACAATAACGGGAAAATCTAGCTGCGTAAAATTTTGAAAATGTATAACATGGGTAAACATAAAATTTAAGATGTTCTTATTTAAGTTTAATTAAATTTGTAAGTGTATTTTAAAAGGGAAATACATTGATCTACAGCCGTAGACATAGCATGGTAGTCCCGATGTTTTTATACAGCTATTATTGCCTGCCAACGACCGCCCAATTTTCGATTATTTGCCGAATATCACTGCTCCTGGTTTATGACTAAACGGTCTTTGCGCAAGTCATAGAAGTTACACTGCGACGGTTTTAATCAAGCGAATACAAAGCTGTTATGTATATCAAACACATTGTCGTATACACCTTTCATCAAGTCAAAGCCCACATGCTTGGCATACTTACTGCTGTAGTGTGAAAAGAATAGGTAATAACATACGACCATACAGACTTTACGCCTATTGAATTACATAACAAGACCTTGGAGAACAATAATCTATTATTGATACCAGCATAGACAAACTATTGTAAAAGCCTGCCTTTGAGATCTCTGTATCAGATTGATAGTCTATTAACCTAGGTAGAGCCGTCGGGCTATGTAGACAGCTTTAGGAATGACCAGGCAGGACCACAAAGTGTCATTTATTGAAATCATTGCCTTTTAGAACTGCTGTAGTTGTAAGCAAAGTTCGGATCATTGGGGCCATCTGGTGAAGGCATACAGGTGCACTACTGGCTTTATTATAATTTATTCTAGGCAAAACATCACGTGACGTTAAAGATAACACGTTGACTGACTACCTGTACGTGATAAGTAACGCGAGAAAGTATGAGAAAAGCCCATCGTGCACCTAACTCGACCAAGGACAGTTTGTTTGCAGAGCAACAATGTTGTCTGTACTCAGCACTGGAGGAAAATATATTTTCCACCATTACAGAACAGCTTCACATCTTGGTTGTGCTAGTGTCAATTATTGTTGGAATACACCGCCGTCATATAAGTGAAATACCCCTTAAGCACCAATCAGTCAATCAATCGGATCATTGGTTTCTTGGAATTTACAAGTACACGCGACAAATTAATACTTTAATATAGGAGGCCTCAAGTGAGAGAGCTAATAGGTCCCCTGTCCTCGGTGTTTCCTCATTCCATAGTGCGTATACTATAACCCGATTAGCACTTACTGGCAACGATTTGTGGTCGTATGTAAACTTGATTGACCCGATTCATGGATTTCAGTTTTAATATAGGCCGATCCTCTAATGCTGGCCTAGCGCCCATATTTTCTGTGTTGTGTTAATTGTCAAGCCTGTTCATGCTCCCTACTGTCAAGAACCCACATATGCTTTCTTTATAGCCAATGAATGGATTTGTATTCAGAGATAGCCGCTGAATAATGGGTGTAATATTGTCTTGTTTTAACAATACTGAGGAAAACCTGTATTCGATATGCTAATGACATAACTTTCGTTTTAATCCTGCCTGATACCATGCACTTCATATCGATGACAGACACTAGGAAATTTACAAGTTAGTATTTGTACAGGTTGTGTGTTAGTATGGCACAGTTTGACAAGTGTTCAACTATCATAAAAGTTGTATATTTGCAACTTTTATGAGCAGTTCTTACACGAAACGTATTTGAAATGCAATGGCCGTACCAATTTTTAATAACCTCTGTGATCTGGTCTATTTCCGAGATATAGATAATGTCTCTACAATTGGCAGGAGATCGTGTAGTGTTCAAGACAATATAAATAAACACTGAGCCCACAATCAAGGGATTTAGGCTGTACAACATATCAGGTTTAATATCAACTCCTGTTCAAGGGACAATGAAGTTAGTTACCAAGGGTGTGTATTTTCCTTCTAAGGATTACGTGGTTACATTACAACTGAAGGCAGTGTAGCAGCAATTGCCAGCAATTAATCCTGGTTAGGTTGAGTTAATGATTAACTCTTTTATGATGCCATATACACGAGCTTATAGGCTGAGCTTACATATTGCCAAAAACACACAAGTAAGCTCTCAGTTCGGCCTATGTACCCATATGTGTTCAGTGTGCTTTCAACATAAGCTAACGTTAAAGGAGTTATATGACTTCATATGATCACTTGCGGAATTTTTACCAATCGGCATATATCATCTGGGTTTGTTTTTATATTCACCGGGCGAGTATGCAATGAATGTTTGGTGCAGGTTCGTCACAACACCTGGAAGATGGGGGCCGGCTCCAGTAAGTCAGTAGACACGGCATTACTGTCTTCCTCCGACCGGACGGGTCACGGGAATTACCTAGCTATAACCAGAAGGGTAAAACAAATATCCAGGTAAGTAAACAATTAAGAACATCCAAAGTTAAAGTTATATTTGAGAAGGTGTCGAATTGTTTGGGGATGACTGGAGCGTATTGTGAGTTATAACTCGATGACAATATCAGCCGGATTCTTCATTTGAATCATATTTCGTGGAATCTGGTATTGAAAGAGGGTAAGATAATGATTGTGACCTAAGAGACTTATATATATATAGAGAGATTGCCACAATCTACAATACACTGAAAGATTTGTGTGTCTTTTAGAAAGTGAATATTAACTCCTCAACAACTATATATACGACTCAAGGAACTTAAATGTTGAGATAAATAAGGAAATAGTAGAATCTGTTTGTTTCTTTATGTTCCTCAAAGCAATTTGGTGGATACTTACGCTTGCTATTCTAGTAACTACTTCTTTCCACAATATTGCAAACGGCCTCAAATTCGAACAGGTCATAGCTTGAGCGTTCGTATTGAGCGGTATGGCGAAAACATAAAAAGTGTAATTCTATATGTATATGTGTGCATATATTTGTATGTTTATTTATCTACTCGGTATGTGTTTATTGGGACAATCCAGCAATCAATCAAGTCCATATTTACTATAAATATAACTTGCGATAGACTTTCGCATTGTAACTCTTCCAATCGTATACACGATATAAGCTATTAGCTTACTATGTATGAATAAAAGTCATGTTTAAACCAATATTAGCAGAGTATTTGTTTATTTGGGATAACGTTGCCACTGACATCAATGTGGTTTCCTTCACTCATTGCGTTGACACGCCATCCTGAGAGTAAAATAACCTTAAATGGTTTGACAATATGCTAGTTCAGAAAATTGTGCAAGTTGAAAGCCGTCGGGGAATCAAACCCACGACCCTCAGACTCATACAGCACCAGAAATACCAGCAACATGTTCAGAACTAGAATCTGTTCTAAGAAGAAAAAAGGAATATACTACAGGTTCTCTGTATAGAATCGCTTTTTATAGCTCACGGGGCCAGTCCGTCTGTCGATGTTCACTGTATAGAATCGCTTTCTACATTAACAATACCCTTTAATCGAGGCCGTGTGGACTCCCATCGTCTAAGCTAAGGATCTGAGGCGGTGGTTAAGTGGTTACCATATCGACATACTTAGTCTATCGCTAATGGGTGAGACCGTCTGTCGATCATCAGGCACACGATGTTGCTCCGGTAAACAAAGTGATGATTTTTTTCTAGGTTTCCGTCTTCTTCCTTAAGAAATGAACAGTGTGAAATACACACTCTGTCGTCATATTAACGAAATACCATTGAGCATGACCTTAAACTCTTATCAAACAAATAAACTAAAATCTAAGACAGTGTTTCACTAAATATATATACCCTTTGACCTGGTGATTTAGGAGCAAGACGTGGTTGCGGTGTCTTTTACCAAAAATCAACTATACGTTATTTGGACCAAACCTTAAGCAAAAAGATAATATCCGCATCCCGATACTCTATATAGCTGGTGAAAAACATTGAACTAGTACAATACTTTTCTTTGACGATATTTTCTCGGTATTTTCCTTGACGATGAACTCATTTGGCTAAATCACATTAATTACATTAACCGTAAAGCTGATAGAGATATAGACTTTATCAACCACATTTGAAATTCACTCAACAAACAAGCACTTTTATATTGCAACGTTTTGGTCGGAAAAAGATATGTCTCGCATTCACATACCTAAATTAATCTTAAAAACACCTTGTAAGCATAAATTAATACTATGGAATCTAACATTTTAAACCGAACTAAAAATCCTCCTTTTCCAACAAAAGCTTCTCTACAATTCTCTCCGTTTTTTCCATAAATTCTTTTACCATGGTAAATGCACTCAACAGAGCTACCAATATAATTTTCCCAAAAGGTGAGCTATTCACCATTATCACAAAAGAGTACACGTGCTCACTCTGTTTAAACACCTCGTTCGTTGAAACTTATCGTCATATGTATATTATACACTTGATCTTCGGGAATGGAATAATCTTTCTCTGGAATTAAAATCTATCGGATGGGCCTCTTTCTCCATTTCTCGCATTTAAAGAATAGTTTTATATAGTATTTGTATTTATTATACTATTTAGGGATGAAACACACCAGCATTGATTGTTTTGCTGCCGTTTATCTGTCGTTGTTTTTCTGATGAATCACATTTAATTCAATTCACAATAAGATTACCGATCACGTAAAACCTTACATCTTTTGGCACTGTGAGTTAATTTCTTTCTTTCCTCAGACAAACTGCTGTTAATGATGCTGATAATGAGTCGAGCGACGATGAACATAGAAGAAAGACACAGAAAGTGGCTTCCCGATTTCAGAAAGTTCATTTGAGAAAGGCACCCATTGTTAACGACCATGATAAAAGAAAAGAAATCCTTCGTGGCAACCTTGACCTTGATATCCACTGTGACCCCAAGGTCATCAGAATTTTCACCAGCAGCACATTTACAGGTAGTCGGTCGAAATTGGACCAATCACATTGTCTTAATAAATGTTTATTGATCAAAATATTTAATAAAATTTTAAACAATATCTTCAGTATGTGAACTTATGTTGAAGGAATTTAATGCTTGGAAAAGAGCACGTGCTAGAACATTACAGCAAATTCAGTCAATGCGTGGTTTTAGCAACACAACCACTTCGTCAAATATATCAATAAATCATTACGTTACATCCAAATTTTGTGTAAATCCTCATATGGTCCAGATGTGGAGAAATCACTGGGGTGGATTTTACGAGGTTGTCTCACGTTTTTCCGCCGCATTTTAGCACGGAATAGTGTCACACGAAGAATTCATCGTCATATAAGTTAATACCATTGAGTACGACGATAAACCCCAATTAAACAAACAAACAAACAAACAAACACATATTGAAATTAATGTACAACTACATCCGTTTCACAGATACATACTATGAGCGAAACGCCCTGCTGAAGAGGGTCTACCCTAAGTTGAAATCGTTCTGTCAGAGGCTAGGCTATGATTTCCAGGTAGTGGACATGCGATGGGGGGTTCGCGAAGAGGCAACCAATAATCACACGACCACAGAACTCTGTCTACGAGAAATCGAGTTGTGTAAATCTCTATCCACCGGGCCATTTTTTGTGGTGAGTGTATTTCCATTGCATTAAATTTACCATTTACAGTGTTTTGCAGTTGGAACTGCCCCTCCCGTTTATATACCTTATACGTTTTACTTTGAGAAAACTTAGAGGATTGTTGTACCTTATGCACTGGTGGCTAAATCAAAGCTGTTTTTAAAATCATTAACCATTGCATTTGGAACAACAGACCTTGTGATATCTTCAATTCTTCCACACATCATCTGAATGCCTGGCATGCTGCTGCAATCAAATTAATACAATGTTAATTTAAATTAACAATTACCCTGTTAGCAGACCTTTCCCATTATATACATTGTGTTATAATTTTCAACTAACCTTGAGTGCAATGTGTTGCATCCACTGGCATTAAACTATTTGTATGTTTGTAATTGCCCTGCATCATGGAGGAACTAAACTTCACGCAACATATTAATGCTGTCAATTTACTTTTACAGACGTTTCTGTCGCATAAGTACGGTTATCGCCCTTTACCCCGAACAATCGAGGACAGCGAGTTTGAGTCCCTTCTTGGCGTAATGACCAAAGATGGCGGAAAAGATAAAGCATTGATTAAAAGGTAAAATGTTTACGCTAACACAATGCCGATACAATAAATCCTGTTACACTATTAATTAACATTCATTGTGTTACACAGGATGTAGCATCACGCGATGTATCTTCCTGCTGCTCAGGTGCTCTTGGAGAATGTGGGCAACAGGGTGCCACTCTGTTTGGGTGATGTCTTTGCTATACGTCCAGTAATAGTCCTGTATTGTTGCTGCTTGTTGTCATAATCATATAAGTAAAATATCCTTAAGTATAACATCGAAACCCAATCAAACCAGCCTTTGAATGTCTCAAATGGATAAAAAATGCCTATAATAAAACAAAGGAATTTCGCCATCGATTACACGCATTTGTGATCCTCATGGGTTAGTACTGTTTCGTCTAATGAAACACGGCATCAACTGCTTAGTAAACGTGGTCGGAAACGTTTCACAAAGCGATGTTAACTTTGGATGGAAGGAAATGTCGAACAGTATTGAAGACACAGTGTTGCCATTGCAGCAAGGTTCAAAATATAGCTAAGATTGCTTCTGGAAACAAGCTATACTTGTCAGGCGTACTCAAGTCGTCATACAAATTTAACAAAAACTAAATTTTAGCGGGAAAATTATTTAATATTTCCCATTTCAATAAAAAATATTCAATATTTTGTTGAAAGTCAATTTTAATCAGTGCTTTTATTTTAAACTCACAGGATTTTCATAAAATCAAAGGGCTATTAAATCATAATTTTATTAAATTTTGGTAAATCCCAAAATTCAATTTCTCGTAAAAGGTAATCACCTTAATGACTTGAATCAATCCCCGATTAATGAACCCGCTGGTGGTGTTCGTGTGTCAACTATTGTTGGAGGAGGCCCGCGGGCATGGCTTAGTGGTTAGCAAGTGCTCTAACTAATCTTACTTCGATGTACCGTTCACAGGATCGAGTCCGTCTGTCGACCCTCAGGTATAGGAGTGAGTCACACTATGTGGTTCCGGCAATCGCAATCGCGGGGTTTCCTCTCGGTTTTCCACCGCAGTTAGGCAAGGCACAGTGTGAAGTGGACAATCCGTCGTCAAATAAGTGAAATACCATTGCTTACGGCGTGAAACGCTAATTAAACATACACTCAAAGTGTTGGAGGACACCGCCGTCCTATAAGTGATAATGTATATCCTGGAACCCACCATTGCATGTGGTTAATATGATTGGCTGAACCACGGTACCACATAGTGTGTACCACAAAAGCGTTAAGCCAATCATACGTTTTCATAGAAGCCAGTCTTTAAATGCCCACATGTATTAAAAAAATCAGGTTTTCATCTGACAAAATATTTTGTTAAACGTGTTGGCAACAGTTGAAATGTAGTTTTTGATATTTATTAATCTATGAAAATCGATTTAAAACATTGAATAATATAATGTACTTGATAGGTCAGAAACATGATGACGTAGGCGTATGGCAAAGAAGTCATAGTGCAATAAAAGTCCATACGGCAACGTCACAGCCGCTCCTAGCTGGAACATCTTAATTAGCATTACATATATTAATTGAATTCTTATTGTTTGTTATTATTGAAGACAAATAACTTTATTTAATGGCACCAATGACCACAACAGACCAAAAGCGTAACAAGTGTTCCCTTTTAAGAACTTGTACATCGAATTCTCGCAGATTTTTAATGTAAAATAATTCTTGTTTATGTTAACCTTCAGCTTCTAAATAACTGTATAGTGACCACCGAATTTTCCCTAATCGTAATTCGGTATGAATCATTTAGTTTTATATCGAGACATAGTCCTCTTAGCTCCATTAGAAAACATGTTCTAGGCGACTGTTTCGTTTCAACATTACCCTCTAGTTACATACAGTGAGATGTGGTGACATGGTTACCGTCTGTTATGCAACATGTAACACCCGTTTGTTGGGACGTTATTTCATTGTTTGGCCAACGACAGCTGCTGCTGTGCCTTTATGTAAATGTAATAATCTCAAGCAAACCCAAATATATGTGAAGCCTAAAACATTTGCTGCTACTGATTGAAATTGCGTATGTTCTGCAGGTGGTACCGTAAAGATAACAACGTGGTTCCGCCATGCTATATTTTACTGCCGCTGAGTTATAATCTCCCGGATTTCTTCACTAACAAGGAGACACGTGATCTGTGGCATGATGAAATGGCGCAGATCCAAGACGCCTTGATCCGTGCCGCCAGACAAGTTTTAACAAAAACCGAGGCTGAAAAATACCAAGTCTCAGGTAAGTGTTTAGCTGTATAGCCTTGGTTGAGAACTAACTGGCTGTATGTTCGACTTTTGTCCAGTGAAGAATACAGAAATTACACCAATTCAAACATAATTTTAGCTACACTCTTACAAATAATGGTTCTTTGAGGGTTCGTAAGACACGATGATGGTTCTATATGGAACCATTACGACAGAAACGGTTTTTTGATATAAGAAGAAATGGATAAATACTTGAAGCATTTGCTGTAAGGGTCCCATGAGAGCCATGTTTTTCTAAGAGTCTATGGCCAAAAACGGAGCAATTTTCTAAGAAAGCTATAAGGAAAGATCACTCTTAAACCAAAATAGAACTAAACAGAAGTATAATAGTTTTGGGTTTTGTATTTGTCGTGACTTGCGCCAGTGACGTCTAAGTGTGCCCCCCCCCCCATCCCTTGAGGTGAGTTAACTAAAAGTATATACAAAACTAACCGACTGACAGACCAGGACCCAGAAACCATCCAACCGACCAATCTATTAAGCCTCCCAACAACCAGCCAAACCAACCAACAAACCAGCAACAATTCCGGGCCAGTCATAGGAGCCTCGGTCAATTGGGAAACATTGAACCCACTGCGAGACCCAATTCTGATCTAGTTTAAAAGAGGGGAAAGGACACTCTCTATGGGACAAAAATGGAAAGAACACACCCTATAATGGAATTAATATCACACTTTCAATAGTTTGAATGCGTTAGAATAATTTAAAAATCTCAACCCCTGCAGTATAGTTATCGATTACTGATGCCCTCATGTTCTGAATGTGTGTGTGACCAAAGAGAAGCTGGTTTTACATGACACAATCTTCTCCATATAAACATACGGTTAAATAAATCGGCTTGGAAGAATTTGTACGAAATATTTCTCCACGAATAGAGAATAAAACTGTATTTGAAAGAAATAATGAATTTTTATGGATTTCTGTCTTTTCTATCTATTGGTTAAGTGAGTTACAAAATGATGACTTTAGTAGCTGCTGAGCTTTGGTCAAACTTGGTGGTGCCCATCGATGTGATGAAACAATTATTCAATTATGTTTATTAATATCTGCCTACTACAAATCCTTTGAATGAATAGCGAATAGTCATATGTTTGGCAACACTGTTTAACATAAACAAAACAAGCGAGATATGATTTTCCCATCTTTAAGGTATATTTGTTTGTAGTATTTGGTCCAGTAGGCTTAAATCCAGCCCTTATACCCTTATAATGATGATGAACTCATGTTGAACAATCTTTATTCCAGTTACTGCCCAAGAAATCGCAGCCGGGTTGTCAGGAAACGAAAAAGATGGCGGTCGATGCTTGTGGTTCAACAGAGTAATAAAGGACATCAACATACAGGAACCATCAGAGGAACTCACAAGATACATGGGTATGCTATCTCCTATCACAAAAGTTTCAAACTTGCATGAAATCAAAGTACGCATCATGAATTCCAAAATGTCGAGGGGTCCTATACTCAGATTAGTCTTTGTTTTAATCCACAATAGCAGGTAGCTTGGCATAGCAGTATGACCATTATTCTAAGGCAAACGTTTATTAAATGATCATTTATGTTTAAAAAATTGCTAGGTTGACAATAATTAAGGTAAATCTGGACTACGTCGAATGAGCTTCAAATATAGACCAACACTCTCAAAGGCTAGAGACTAGAACAAAGAAGAGCACCAACCGTCACATTATAACATTGCTATTCGCCAAACTACAGTGTAATTTCTGCCAAAATTGTTGGTCTTTTGCTCTCTCTCTTTAAGCTGCAAGGCTCAAAACAACTTCGCTGGACAAGAAATTTATTCCGAGCTTCACTTTAAAGCAACCCATTGCGGAAAGAGCAGCGCAAATCGGAATATATACAGTTACACGATCGGATAGATGTTTGTTTGACGGGGTTTTATCGTTGTTCTCAAGAGTATTTCGCTTTTATGACGACGGGATTTTTATTTCACACTGTTCCTGGCTTAATAACGGTGGTAAACCGGGACGGAATTCCCTGTCAAGTCTGTCGTTCCAGGCAGCTGATGAATGGCTTTATGCTTTACAATGAAGTGTGAGATTCAGATGCATCGCCAAGGGTTTTAACGATCTTGGATAGCGAAGGTGGGCTGGACATCTCTGGAAAAGATTGTTGCCAACGGTGAAATGGTGTATAGTTAGGGTATAGGGGCTTCATAGGAAGCCACTGGGAACCGAGAACCCTCAGAAGTTCCCAGTACACAAGAGTTCATTCGAGGGAATCTTGTGTGTATCAAACAGTATATCAGTTTGCAGAGTTTTGTATAAGCGCTATTTCTTTTAAATTTTTGTCGGCATCAGGACGTTAATACTGCTTTAATCTACTCAGGATAGTTTCCTTTAACATAATACACAAGAAGCTCCCTTTAGTAGCAAAAATGTTTTCATCCACAGAGGTTCCCGACTGCCCCAAAGAAGCGGGAATTATCAGAACGTTTATGACTGAGCTTAAGGAGAGGAGGTTACGTCCATTCATCCCAGCTTCCCAAGTGTTCACTTACAAAATACCCTGGACGTCTCATGGTTTGTATTTATTCATACAATATTTATTCGAATGTGTGCTTGATTTGTGTGTTACGTTGTACTAAAGCGGCTTTCATTAGTCAATCATTGCGATGAAACGCATTTTTTTGTCGCCTGGGAACGGGAGCCTTTTTCTTGTTTTTAAATTTTATTCCATTCCCCTCTTACTGCTCCTTAGGGGAGGTAGGAATAGTTGAGAGATTTTGTAACATTTTTTTTTCTTTAAATTTATATTTAATTTAAGGCGTTTCACCGGATAAAAATGCTGTACATCGCCGTTACATCGACAAACTCTGTGTGGATTTTGCTAATAAAGTCAAAGAGCTGATATCACAAGCCGTAGACGAGAAACGGAAAGGAGAAGAAAACAATGAGTTGTATACAGAAGTGGTACAACACGCTAGCTGGTGCCAGAACATGTGTCGAGGGTTCGGAGGACGACATGATACTCTACAGGTGTGCCTATGTTTTAGTTTAAAATATCGGTCAAGTGTACTGTCGTGATTCTATTAACGTGTTTGTTGGAGCCAGGGATACAATGTCAGCATATACCAAATCCCTTATAACGGATATGGATGAGACAAGCGAATGCGTTTTTTTAAGCATGTGTGTGTGTGGAATGGGGGAGAGAGAGGGGAGAGGGGAGGGGGGCATATGTCATTTATTTACATATTTATGAGAAATATTTCACAGGTGTTAGACAGATTTCAACATATGTAAATGAAATGTAGAAGTGATAAAAAGGGTTGGGCGACAGCATGGAAGACGTCTGAGATTATTGGTGCGTGCGTGCGTGCGTGCGTGCGTATGTATGTATGTATGTATGTATGTATGTATGTATGTATGTATGTATGTATGTATGTATGTATGTATGTATG
>JAVFBX010155716.1:0-15217 GCA_034783855.1 Mopalia kennerleyi
GTAATATACATGCACGATATTAGTACCATTAACGAGTCCTGGCGTCATCACAGACATGTCAATTGCCCGTGGCGCCAGCTTGTTTGTTTGATGTGTAAACGCCCTTTTGGTTAGCCTACGTGTTTTTACCATAGATGATAGTCCAATTAAATTTTGTGCCACGTTTTCCGATTGAGTTACAGCAAGGCATAGTACTGTGTAAGTCTCGTCTTACACATACTGTCCCTTGCGTAGGAAGATGATAAGAACATGCTGAGTAGCTAGCAGGTCCACCACTAAAGGCTCTCTTTTGAAAAAATATGCTCATAATCAGTCAAATCACATTCTCCTACTTGATGAATTGTTTTGCACAACGCGTAACCAATTTTTTTGATCCCATCTGTTGTCTTAATAGGAAAATGCTATATTTAAAGTTAAGTTAATCAGTAAATTTGTTACAAAGTTATTGTTTTCACAACAGATACAGGCATGAATATTCAAAATTTATGTAAGAATATCCATTTTGTTTTACAGAATTTGGCCAAATGCAATCACATCCATCCTCTTAACAGAAGAAAGTGAAGTATATCAAATATGAAGTAAATCAGTGAATTTGTTTTCAAGCTAGCGTGTTCACAGCCATTTGTAATGGAGGGACAGACAGACAGACAGACAGATGTACGTGGAGTAACATTAGGAAGTCCCCCCGGCAATATAGTAATGGTGGACAAAAATCGATGGCTAAATTTTTAGGGGAGAAGAGGGTGGGTAGGGGGATAATACATACATGTACTACATCTGCTGGGAAAATAGCTTGTATGCTGTCTGCTCAGATAACATAAAGAAAGTAAACAGAGGGGGATGTTAAGGGAATGTATGAGGAATGTCTTACCAGCCACGTCTCTCAGCTAATCCTCGCCACAAGTTATCTGTCCTCACCATTCGCTCTATCAGCTTCTTCCATAACATCCCTTCTGATATAACCCTATACCACTCCTTACAAACCAACTCAGCAGAACACAAGGACTTTGCATCCAAGTAAGATAAGATACTTTCTGCTATGTGATCAAGGCCTTTTGCTGTAATAAACAATAAGATTTATTTAAGTTATCAGTTTTGGTACTGTAGTACTGTAATAATGCTGTACATGTTTATTGATTGAATGATTTAGGACAAGCTTCGAATGAATATGATAACAATATGAAAACAATATATATCAAATTGTGACATGTTTTCCTTTGATGAAAAATCTAGAGGCCACATTGTTAGAAAATATTCAAGTTTAGAAGAAAAATTATCTGTTTGGGTTCAGTTAATACAAATAAATAATTAAAGAGCATAAGACAATGCATAATATTACTGCTTGGTGTTATGACAAATGCTCTACTAACATCATACAAAAAAATATAAAAAAATATAAAAATAACCCATGATACATGATCTTCAAGTTTCATAAAAAATCTATAAATATCTACTATGGTGACTTTGGAGCATTATGCACCCCTGAAAAAATGTAAAATTTCTCGCAACCACTAATTTTCAGGTTAAACATTTCTTACCAGATTCTACATACGGCGATTATGGTTCAAAAAAAATCTTAAACATCATATACTATAGGAATAACTTTTATGCGATAAACTCAACTTTTTTTTTTTTTTAATTCCTCACCAGACGTGAATTTCATGCGACCCACGGCCGTATGATTCTCCAGGCGTGAGCATATGTATACATGTAACTAAGCTTTTAAAATTGAGATAATTAAGTGAGGACACAAAATACATGTATGTAGCAGGGCAAGAAAACATTGTCATTGCTCAGAAATATGCAACGTCTTCTAGGAAATTTTGAGGACTAGAACATTTTATTTGATAAAAAAGTGGACTCCAGTGAGGGAACTGTAGATATTTGCCCGTTTGGTAGTAGTTTAATGTTGTATTTTCACCTTAAAGTTAAGTGACCTAATATAAAATCTATGTGGCGGTTTCTGTATTAAATCATTATCAACTTTTCTCAAATTTATGTTCTTACACACATGATGATACATGTCAACTGTGAACATGGCAGGCCAAAGTGAAAGTGCATTCATTTACGATCTACATGACATCAGTTTCGGGTCAGATGACACAAAGTCAGTGATGGCATAGGAACCAGGAAGCTTCCCCCATGGACCCCTTTGGTGACAAACTGTCCTAAAATATAACCTTTTTTACTTTTAAAGTTACATTAAACTGAAGTTGTTTATTATATTTTAATACTTAATAAAAGATAATCAAACTGATTATTTTCTTGTACACTGTATAGTTATTTTTGATTCAATATATGAAAGACAGAGACAGCCTCAATCATTCACACAAGCAACACTTGAAGGGTTTAATGGACGGCTGTTGTAGAATTGGATTAATCAAAATAAATATTGTGTAAGTTAAATTACTAGCCAGGGGTTCATAGACATTCAGTTAACTACTAAATGGTAGTTAAACTGGAGAATAAACTCAATTTGAAATATCATTTTAATGCGTCATTTAAAAAAAAACTCAATTCAGACTCCATTTCTTATGTTAAAGTATGATAAAAATAAATAATTGGATGTTGAGAAATGAAAACAGTTCAATATGACACTAAAAAAAATGAATTGTGTTCAGTAAAAAAGTCAATATTTGAACTTCTATGAACCCCTGTTAGCAAACATGACATTAAAAAAGTCCATGAGTACACATGAAAAAAAAAAAAAAATTACTACGGACGGTTGAGATTGAGTGAAGCTATCAGCATTGACATTTTGAACGGAGAAACAATTCTGATGCTCTGAAGGTCTTTTCACTCTTATTCTCTCATCATGTCTCAAAAGCCCTCTTTGGCAAGCCTCAAAGCTAACAAGGGCAAAGCTTTCCCCTTCTATTCATGGGGTCACATGCCAGTGCCCTCGGTTCATATTGACATTAATCAAGCCTGCCTAAAGCAATATCAATACCCTGATATGATACTTGAACTGTGCCCTTGCACACTGATTCATCCTAGTGAATTAATGTTACCAAATGAAGGTTTACATGTTGCCTATTCAGGAAACGTCATATAATATTACATATATTATATAGAACAGTGTTGGGCTCTGTAAAAGTGTAAATTCTTGACACAACATTTATAATATAACACAAAGAAAACAGAAATGGATCCTGATTTTAAAACAAATAAATTGACTTAAAATGAACACAAATTCTATATGGTTTAATGAACCTTTATATTTATATAAGTATTTTCTCTTGTTACTACTATGTTAACTATTCAGTATTGTTATGTTTGTAGGGAGTAAGAAGTGTCGGTTATGGTGAGGTCTGGTCAGTTTTGGAAGTGGCCGCCATCCAAATCAAAAAAAGGTGTTTTACGACTCCAACATTGGTGACAACCTCTTATTTCCACAGGTAACAGGATCATCAAAGAAATCTCACCGCCACCCCTGGAAAAAATTTAAAATTTCTCGCGACCACTGATTTTTAGGTTAAAAATTTCTCACCAGATTCTACATACGGCGATTATGGTTCGAAAAAAATCTTAAACATCATATACTATAGGAATAACTTTTATGCGATAAACTCAACTTTTTGGGGGTTTGACATCAATATTGAAGTGAGTTTTATAAAAAATTATTATAAACATAATTTTAAAACAAAGAATTTTTTTAAATTTTTTTTTAAAATTTCACACCAGATTTCACGCGAACCACTGTCGCATGATTTTCCAGGCGTGCTCACAGCCTAGGGCCTGTTTCACAAAGCGATCTTAGCTTACATTGAATGTAATTCTCATAGCAACACTATGCCTTCAGCACTGTTCGTCTTTTACGTATTTACGTTCTATGAATCTAAGATCGTTTGTGAAATGGGCCCCAGACTTTGGAATTTCAATGATGTATACGGATACAAGTGGATGGTGTGTACATGTATAATAGTTCCTAAGACTACATACTATAATTCTTCTTCACAAAGTTATTCGTAATGGCATCAAATATATTTCCAGAAAATAATCAGTTATTTTTCCATTCCTGCCAATTCATTGGAATCACCCAGTATAGTAACTAGACTATTTTAATTTTGAAACCGATTGATGACAACATGAACTGTTCTAGATGTCATAAATGTCATATGCCTTTGTACAACTGCAAAATGCATAGATCTTTGTTCTGATTATTTTTAGACTTAAGTCCAAACTTGATAAAATAAGGTCACACACCAGTGACTGGGATCTGATGTGACCACCGCCACTGTGCTTGCCGATTGTGTTTTTTCAATCGGCATGATTTCAAAATGATCTTTTACCGAATGATCAGGGAGAGAGAAATATTCAACTATTGGGGATATGAAGTTTGATCTAATGGAGCTCAAATGATTCTTGGCTCTAAGACGAAATGGAGTTTTGGTTTCACCAACATATATTGTTAAAGACACTTCTTAGAAGTTAGAATGCCACATTTTCCGAATCACAATTATGTACGTAAAAGAATATAAATTCTTTGAAATCAAAATAAGAGGATAATATGGTTTGATTTCTTTGTCTCACATTAATGAAGTCAGCAAAAAGCATGTGTCTATCGCCATATATATACATAATCATCCTGCTTATATACCATACGGTCTGATGCACTTTTGTAGACTCTCATCAATACATGAACAACCGTTCACGCGGGAAAATAACATTTTCTATATATATACGTAAGCTTTTATAATTCAGTTCATTGCTGTTTTCGTTAGAACAAGTAACTATTAAACCCTCTTACAAGTTGATTTAACGTGAGCGACACTTAAGTGCGCACTGATGGGGTTTGTTTGATTGGGGTTTAACGTTGTACCGGGCTGATTGGGAGTCTACAGCTATACACACCCAACTAATGATTAGTGGCTATCATTCTGTTCTGTCTCTAACTTGTTGAACATTCTCCCAGAGAGGTGTTAGTAATGTTAGGGATAAAATGGTACATATTTCAATCAATGTTGACATGAAGTCATATACGACAACTTGCAGTGCATACATCAGACATTACATATAGTGCCCTACTGTTCCATCAGGTCGTTTGATAATACACCTTTTGGGAGTTTGGTGCTACATCAGGTGGGAATTATATTTTACTCAATGGGTAAGCGAGAGATACTAAAAACTACTAACATTAAGAATGAAAAAATAATTAAATTTAGTCATTTTACTCTGATTTTACGCAAATTGGAAGAAAAAATTTACAAATGCATTACCAGGGGCTTAGCCAAAAATCTAAATTATTGTGTTCAAAATTTTCATTTGATTCACTTTTCCAATAACTGGGTGTCCAATTTTGACAGTTTTCCTATCTCCTGCATGTTAAAGTTTTTTAAAACAGAGTGTCCAAATGAGGCAATTTTTCACTTCAGTGTGTCCATTTGGATGGGTGTCTGCCGAAGCCCTTGGCCGGCGCACTTGCTCTTGAGCATGGTCACTCACTGCTGAGCTGAGCTGCTGTACTCAAGGGAGATAAATGAAAAATATTTCGACCAATTAGATGGCGATGCATTCGGCAGGCAACAAAAGCTCTCTTGGCAGATGAACAGACCAGATGAACAGACACATTTAATCACATGAAAAATGAACATCAAAATTGGAGAAAAATTGGAACTATTGCATATTGCTGGCCATGTGGCTGGCTGTTGTGCATTCCCCATGCTTTGTGAACTTGATGAGATATCCGTTATACAAGTAAAGCACTACATTGATGGAAAATACCTACTACATGGAGATTACAGGAAAAAACACAGATCACACAAATATTTATGCTGTATTTTCTTCCAAAAGAACAACAATTTTAAACTGCAGCAGCCCTGCGTATACAGTAAAATTCGGTATAATACATTATTCATTTGGAACTAAACTTTAATCTACATTGAATCTATTGACATTAGTGTTAAAATATTAAAATTGCAAACTTTTCTTGCATGCTCTGCTGTAGCGTTCTCCGCAGAACGGATGTTATAACGCTGCTGGCTGCTATTCATACAACCCATATGCGGAGGGTTAATTTCTTAGTGTTAGCTACGATTGGCAGCAGCAGAGTTACTGAGGAAAAACAAACAATATAAGTTTTTGACCTATTATAGCGCACTTGTATTTTGACTAGTTTTGTACCGAGCATTGCCACCAATCAGGGGCTTAGCCAGAAATCCAAAGTATGGTGTCCAGAATGGTCATTTTGCTTCACTTTTTAAGTAACTAGGTGTCAAATTTGGACAGTTTCTCTATCTCCTGCATTTTCTTAAAACAGGAGGCAATTGTTTAATTCAGGATGTACCTTTGGGTGGGTGGACACCCCTCTGACTAGGTCCTTGCAACCAATCACTGACAGAACATCCTTTGTCCCAGGATCACATGTATACGTTATACAGCCCTACTGATGCCTATTGATACTAGGCTGCTACATGTACTAAGGATTACTGGGAAGAATCAAGAATTGATTTGTTTGTTTGTTTGTACTCAAGTGAACGATACAACGAAGCAGGATTAGTAAGTGCACCTGCTACCATTAAGTCCTGGCTGCGGGCAAATCAAGAATTGAAAAAAAAAAAACAATAATCGCAGATAGAACGGAATTGAAAAAAAAGGTTAAATCATGACAGCTGTACTGGGTAGGATTTTGTAACAGTCATTTGTGGAGCAAATGGGATAAGAATGTTTAAATCTCAATATTGGCCATACTACTGTTGCTAAGACCTCAGTCGTCATTTTGGCACTTGGTCAATATCCTTGACACCTGCTGCGGATCAGGTTTGGACTCAAAGGTCTAAGCAGCAGTACTATGACCTCTAGCTGGTCTTCAAACCTTCTTATTCTAATAACAAGTAAAAGTTTAGATACAGGTATAATTGTTTAAGGTGTCTAAATCAATCAATCAATAATTTATTGATAATTTATACAAGGTTTCCAAAAACTAAAAAGGTTCCAAATTAAAATTGTAATCTGAGTGCATAGATGTATCTGTGATAAGTAATTTGTCCAAAGTGTTGAAAGACAAATTAAATAACTTACCTGGAAGGGCTGAAATAAAGTCCCTCTGAAGCATAGGCTTAAGAAATGAATTAATTTGTCCATGTTGGAAATGACTCATGCGCAAGAGCAAGTGCTCTAAAAATAAAACTTGTTCTTGTTCAGCCCATTGTTCAAAATACTGCGTACAAGTGTCTCTTTCCTTTGAATATTCCGGAGACGATTCTTTCAAGGGTGTTGAAATGCTATTAATTATAGCAGCACTCTCAGCCTGGGAAGAAAACAAAATCATATTTTAAAAATTATAAACCAAAGAAAAATACCAAATAAGCGGAGTATTCTTTACAGGTGTTTGGCACTGACAAGGTGAAAAGTCTAATTCATACCAGATGCTGCAAGACCCGTTTTATTCCTATGGTTTAAAACTGGTAAAATTGGCAATGACATCACACCAGGGGCTTAGCCAGAAATCAAAAGTAGGGTGTCCAAAATGGTCATTTTGCTTCACTTTTCAAATGAGAGTGGTCCAATTTGACAGTTGTCTTATCCCCTGCATGTTAAAGTTTCTTTAAACAGGGTGTCTAAATGAGGGCGGCAATAAATTATTGTTCACTTCAGGGTGTCCAGTTGGACGGGTGTCTGCCTACGGCCTTGCGTCACACTTGATTTGATTTTATTTGATATTTTTATTCACCTAAATAAATTTATATTAAATACTATCTGTAATTGTGAACAATAGGACTTGTTTTATCCTAATATAATTTGTTGTTGTTAAAATAACTAAGTCATATAAGTCATTTACATATATATCCTATAACTTATAGCAATCAGGGCAGTCCACAGAAATAACATGTAGGACCCCCTGTGGTAAAGCCTATTTCTCTGTCCCAACTGCTAGAAGTTATAAGGTATATTTTTGCATGAAGGGCGTAAATATTTATGTTTTTGAAATGAAAAAAAATTTCTGGAAATTGATGGCTAGTTTACAGTTATCGAGACCGTATGCTACTTAGTACTAGGCACCTGATTTTGAGCCCAGGAGCTGCTTATAAGGATTTATTTTACGATTGGATTGACGACAGGGCAGGGCAGTGCAGCTGCCACTGTACAGCTACGTTCCTCCCAGAAAAACCGGGCTTCTCGTTATGGCATTGATACCTGACATATACCATGGTCAAAAGAAAATGGGGAAGGTAAAACGCCATTTAGGGCTAGCCTAATTCCAAAATGTTTTGTGAGGCAAAACGTCAAATCTCTCTTAACTGTATAAAATTCAACAAGATAGGTGTTCGTATCTATACATGAACTAGGGACCATTCCATGATGATCGCGTCAAGATAATTAAGATTATCATGGTAATGAAAACCATCTTAAGCTAACATCACTTTGTGGACAATAACAGCCTAAGTACTGTATATTTTACTTTGTAAACATGTAGGACATGGGCAAAATTAGCCTTATAAATAAGACCTAGGCCTACATATTACACATTCTTTGGATACATGGTACACAGACTCTGTATATACAACAATCTCTACGTTAGTATACTAAAAAAACCTCAATTAAACGAATATCATGTAATATCTTCCGATTTAACGCACATCTGACTGTACAAATGTAAAACAGAGAACATGAAGATGGCGACCTGAGAAAGGACACCCTAGGAAGTCTCCATAGCGTTTGAAGAATTACTATAATATTTTACCCTTTTCTGTTCCGTTCTGTGCTCTTCTGTTGTTCCACATGTTTCCATTGTACTTTCCATTGACATCATATTGGCTTTGGAAGCCAACTATTCTTGGCAAGCCAGAAAGAAGACCCTAGTTTCAGGCCTAATCGGTACTCCCTTTCAGGAAATTTTACGTGACGTCATCGACAGCCTCTCGTTTCTGTGAGAAAAAACGTACAGAAAAGAATCTAGTTTTAAAAAGTAATTACTTCTAATGTAGTATTTTATAAAACTTAAAAGTCCTTTATGAAGAATGTTCAATCCTAGTTTGTTGTTCATAAAGAAATAAACCAAAATATTACCCATGAATCACTAGCAAAATGGCAGCCTTCAGCGACTTGAACATATTCCCCGGGAAAGATGAAATTAACACATTTAATACACTTTGGATGGCCATAAAACGTAGATGCAAATTAAATTGTTCCATTTCGATAAATAACAATACTTGGACGAGTGAAATGTGGCTGTCTGCAAGCCCATGGCTGTAGACAGTGTTGAGCCACGTAACCTGCTACTGTGTAGATGCAGAGTCCTGTTTATCATATAGTCTATCATATCATGTAGCCTTATCTAGAGATACAGAGTTTGAGCTCTCCTGACCGTGTAATTTTAAATGTTTACAATTACCGACTTTTATGTGTTCAATAAACTGCTGTCCAATAACATTTTGTAAGCTGAACGCTGTGATACATTTGCTATGTCAATTGTAACCCTAAATGGTCCAGTAGCCGCGGTTTAAAAAGTGGAACAACAAGGTCCAATTACACAGTTGTCATGTCGCCATATTCCCAGCATGGTCCCCAGCTTGCACAATTAATTATGCCACAGGAGATGCCGCTGTGGGTCCTTTTGCACGATTTGAAGCGCTCCAGCTCAGTAGCTAGCTACTGTGCACCTAGGCCCTATATCTCTAGTCCGAGGGGCTCGGACGATAGTTTTTGAGGTCGTCTTTGATGGGTTGTTTCGCCGTCGGGCATTACCAAAAACAAGACGTCAGGGCCACTCGGACTACTATATAGGCATTTTTCACTTAAATTATCCCATTTTCTTGTGACCATGTTATAATGTCGGCTTTGTCGGGTATCTTTTTTTTTTATGAGATTTAATCTCGGTTTTCGATCAGGCTAATGGGCATTTTGGCATATAAAAATAAAAATATGTCCAGAAGATCAGTACGGTATATGACTGTTTAACTGTATATCAAATATTATTGGACAGAGCTAATTGAACCCATAATAGGCGGTAATTTAAAAAAAACTTGAAATTACACAACACAAGTATGTGCATTCTTATTCTGTATTTCTAAATATGGCTACATTTTATAATAGACAATGTCACAGGAATTACATGATTCAAACCGTTAAAGCTTTGTAGCTAGGCTTCCAGTTTGTTTAGTTGTTTGATTGGAGTTTAAAAAAGCAATACTTAAGGTTATTACACTGAGTGACATTATGTCGTGACAGCCCAATGGGTGAAGGAAACCACCCTCCATGGCACTGGCCACAAGAAGAGACAATCATAGGACGCAATACAATGACTTCATAACAGATTGGTTTCCTGTTTCTATTTAGCTCTGGCAGGCGGTTGGACGGAGCTTCATGTTGCCCTGGTGCTTTCAGAGCTGAAGGGGAACAGGAAGCTGATCTGTTTGTGGTGTCTGTATTGCGTCCTGTATTTGTCCGGTCCTGTCTTTGTTTGTTGCCAGTGATGTCGAGGGTGGTTTCTTTCACCCATTGGGCTGGCACGTCGTCATGTAAGTGAAATACCCTTGAGTACGACGTTAAACCCCAAACAATCAATCAAACAAACACTCTCTATTTATCATTATCTGAATTTACATGCTTTGAAAGGTTGCAGTTGCAATAGTTCAAATGAAATGTGTGTTTAGCAGTTAATAACACATATTCAAAACAGTTTTATTTAAAACTAAATATAAATTGCTAAATAATTAGACATGGTTATTAAAACAAAATTTAGAAAATGTCATTGCAAGGCAATAAAATTAATGTTGAACAATTGTTATAGGGCACACATTTTGTAACTATTTAAGCGAAAAATAGTTGAGTTTCAAATTAGGCTCGCAAACATTTAGCTCTGTTTGAAGAGGTCAAATGTCAAGAAGTTTGAATCAATTTCAGCTGATATAGAATGAAATCACGGAGGTGTTTACTTTATAATTTCAGAGGAGTCGGCTGAGTCTGAACCGGCCTGGCAGGGATCTGGTCAGGAGGTTGGTCTCAAGATCTGGAGGATTGAGGTACAGCCAAACATTCCATTCAATTGATTTGTTACTATTCAGGAAGTCTCAGAATTAAAAAAAAAAAATTGTCTTGCAGGAACTCATCATATGTGAAATAACCCTCATTACGATGAAAACCTAGAATCAAGACCATTTAATAAATCCTTACCCTCACTAAATAATCACCCTCAATATAAGCTCTATACACTTGAAGCATAGTTACCATCAAGCTATTTGCCAAGGACAGTCTTTTTTAGGCATAATCACCATTAACCAAAGCTAGAACAGTACATTCAAGCATAATTTCGCATGGAAAGTCAGTATGCCTTAAGTACAAAGCCTAATACCTGGTTTTAATATGCTTGGTGGGCTTTTGTTATATATGTGGAATACTGAGCCATATTACGTATGTGGAATACTCAACCATTGTTACATATGTGGAATACTGAGCCATATTACATATGTGGAATACTCGACCATTGTTATATATGTGGAATACTGAGCCATCATTACGTATGTGGAATACTCGACCATTGTTATATATGTGGAATACTGAGCCATCATTACGTATGTGGAATACTCGACCGTTGTTATATATGTGGAATACTCTACCTTGTGGCCCGCGGCTGTGGCGTAGTGGCTAGCGAGTGCGCTTTCTAACGCCTACTTCGATGTACCTTTCACAGGTTCGAGTCCGTCTGTCGACCCTCAGGTATATGAGTGAGTCACAAGATGTGGCTGCGGCAATCGCAGGGGTGGTTTTTACGAGGTTTCCTCTCTGTTTTCCACCATAATAGGGCAAGGAACAGTGTGAAGTGGATAATCCGTCGTCATATAAGTGAAATACCCTTCAGTACGAGGTTCAACCCCAATCAAACAAACAAACCAGATTGATATCCCCATTCTCATTGAGTCACATTGTTACATTTTCAAACTTTATCATCCAAATTTGTCAAATTGTTGTTTCAATTCATAATTTTTTTAGCTGGACTTTCTCGGCTTTGGAATTTTGTTTTATCCTGGTTTTCTGGAGATAATGTTAGATTTGTGGATGTAGATGTGAACAGAGATTAAGTGGACTGGAAGCGAATAGTGTTGTGTTTGTCTTCGTTGAGAGATTCATCCTAATGTCAATGGTTTGGACATTGAGATTGAGTCATGTGTCATGGGTCGTGTGTGGATTGATAGAAAGGATTAGCTCTGATCAGCGGCCCTGTATTAGGGTTGATCTGAGGCTGAGCGTCCCTCAAACACTGTCCTCATCTCCCCTTCATCCCTCTACTGCACCTCTCTATTTCACACGCGAGCTTTGCTTGTACCCCATGCTCATCTTTGTTCATTCTCTGCTGAATGGCTCCCCAGTCCTATAGCACATTTCATCCACACTTCATGCTTTGTATCTTAAAGACCCCCTACACTTGATCAACTGGAAGCAAGCCTTTACTCCTTTCCCTTGGATTAATACCACTTCCCTATAGCATAAAATATAGTCCCTGGCTACATGTCACACATTGTTGATAGGAAGATCAGTATTAAAGTGTCCCTATATATAAGGATGAGTGACCCTCTTCAGATTCTATTAGCTCATTCTATCTTTATCAGCCTGAAGTTAACCAGTAATGAGTATTGAACAATACCTGTTTATCAGATTTTCTACGTCAGAGATTTCGCAATTTAGAGATGTGCTTGTGACTACACGTGCTCATGTCTCAATTTACAACCTTATGATTTTCCCTCATTTTCCTATCCTCAAATGTTTGAGGTGTCCTGAACATTTATTGACTCAACCCAATATAAGTACTTGAGTTTCACAACTCGTTTGAGAAACCATAAATGTACTGCTTTGTAACTTGACATATCCGGTGGTGATTTTTATTGGAATCGCGCCTTGAACTACATGTATCCAGTATATTAACAGTCAGAAATTCAGGATTGCACCTGTATGATATGTTACCACATTGACAGAATAACACGGACATTGTGTTTTATTATAGCTTGTGCAAGGTATATATTGACTGGTGTGTATGTTAATTAAGAGTTTATATCCAAGTGTGGATTATTTGATAGCAGCAGGAAACAATGTCAGGAGCAATTTCAATAACACTGGCCCCTAAACTTACCTCATTGGCAAGTTTCTTGAAGTCTTCGTGTCGGCCTCATTTTAAACATGTATCTCACCCTAAACTCTCCAGTGTTTATCGCTCTTTCTTCAATTGTTGTCCTGTACTGTCTTCCAGGAAGGGACGGAGAAAAGACAAAGATTCACCGACGCCCCCCACCCCAGAGGAATCCCGCCAGTACCTTCAGGAGGACTTTGTTCGAGAACGTGTCATTGACGCTGATTTTAACAAACTAGTCATTCTACCCCCTCATCTGGACTATAACGAATGGCTAGCAACACACAGTAAGTACTGCCCATCTTTTCAATTTCATACAGTATAAATTTGCCTGCTACCAGTGGAACTGAAGGTTTACCACTCGTCTGTCTGTCTATCCATCTGTCTAGAAAGTTTGTAACACCATCAGTTTTCCTCTGATTTTTTAAACATTTCAGCGGATTGAGCTCAAAGAGCTGTTTAATTGGAGATAGTTTTCAACTTTCAAGTATACTTTTTCATACTTAAAAACGATCTCTGGAATGAGATAGAAACGTAGTATCCAATAAATTAAGAACTTGTTATCCATATTAAGTCTTTCCATGTTTTATCCCTTTTATGTACATGTACTTCCGACTTCTAAATGCCAATTAAAGAATGCATACATGTACTTTCTGTACACTTTCTGTTTTTATTGCTTCATATTACAGTTTGCTTTTCCGTCCATGTACACTGACTTAGGTCATACATGTACATGTATGTTTTTTAAATCAAATTTATCTTTTGGTATTTTTTTGTCTCTGTTAATTGACTCTCAAACAGTGTGTGCCTTTTCCGATGTTTAATTATTTCATGCATAAATATAAGGAAAGGATGCTCAAGTGTAACTGCGTGAACTATGCCCGAAGATGTACGTGCTTACGTTTTAGTTGGCGGATGCCAAACACGCGTGACCTTGTCTACATGTTTTGTACAATTAGAATGATACATTTTCTCTTTCAGCCATATCATTTTTCAATCACATTAACCTGATGTATGGCGTGATATCGGAGTACTGTACAGCCTGTGGCTGCTCATCCATGACGGGTCCGGGCAATTTGTGAGTATTCCTCCCTCCATATCTGCACAGAATATGCCATGTTATTTGCTGATAAACATATCTATAATGTAAGCCTTTGTTTGTCCGGTATTCTTATTCTAATTTATACATGTAGATCACAGAGATAATAATTGATAATTGCCTGTGTTTTTATAGAGAGGAAATGGTTAACACAATAAAGAACTGTTAACCGGATGCCAGGGAAATGACCAATACGGTCAGCTAGAGATGCCCTGTGGTGATAGTCATATATCATACACAACCCTGGAGAATTGTCAAAGTTCTCACAGACACAGTATGTTCAATAGCAAATTCGTCCCTATATGTTACATATAAAAGCCCATACATGCATTATTTTGAAAATTTCTAGTCAAGGGACATTATTTAACTAAAACAATGTTTGTACGGATGGATAACTGTCATTGAGTGAGAGTGGTGACATGTATGTGAAGCAGTTCTCCCCACAGTACAGCGACCCAGTAATTCCTTAAATGTGATGCAGCTGTACCTGGAATTTCAGGAACTCCATATAATCTACATTTACATACAAATTAAGATCTATTTATGGGTTTTCAACTTAATTGTTCATTCACACCTGTTCTTGAACATATACTTTGATAGACGTTAAAGTGAGTCTTGTTTTCAATGATCATCTGCACAATGTACTACACTTTCTTTCTTAACTGAACCAAACAAGTTATGCCCTCATGCCTGTTATCAGTGTCTTAGCTAGGATTGGAAATCTAACTGTCATAAAGTGTTATTTGGAGGAATTGTATCTGTTATCATTTTCCATTTTCTTCTCCTTCCCATGTTCAAATTCAGAATTTCTACCTGTCATTTTAACCATTTTTAGAAATCTGACTGTCAAAAATGACAGGTGGAGGGATCTCCAGACTATTCTGGTCAGCATAACGCCTGAAAAGTTTAACAACAGATATATGTATGTGTATGTAATTTAAAAGCCTAGAAACAATGACTGGATTTCTTTAATTCCTGGCCCCGTGGGGGAGCGGGTTGGCCTGTCCGGCAGAATACTCCCTCGGCTTCCTCAGTCGATCGTAAGAGGCGAGAAA